>OU342746.1:48552010-48858701 GCA_910589775.1 Avena eriantha | reverse complement strand
ACATGCAATGACACTACTGGATCCATGTTTGGTTTTTGGAAGTAACAGCCATGCAATGACTCTAGCTGTGATTCATGAAAAGAATAGACATGCAATGACACTGGTGGATCCATGTGTGGTTGATGAGAAGAACACACATCCAATGACACTGGTGGATCCTTATGTGGTTCATGAAAAGAACAGATATGAAGTGACACCGGTGGATCCTTATGTGGTTTGTCTAGAGGAACACACATGCAATGACACTAGGTGTGGTTCATGAAAAGAACATACATGCAATGACACTAGGTGTGGTTCATGAAAATAACAGACATGCAATGACACTGGTGGATCCATGTGTGGTTCATGAGAAGAACACACATCAAATGACACTGGTGGATCCTTATGTGGTTCATGAAAAACAGACATGCAGTGACACTGGTGGATCCTTATGTGGTTTCTCTAGAGGAACACACATGCAATGACACTAGGTGTGTTTCATGAAAAGAACAAACATGCAATGACACTGGGTGTGGTTCATGAAAAGAACAGACATGCAATGACACTGGTGGATCCATGTGTGGTTCATGAGAAGAACACACATTCAATCACATTGGGTGGATCCTTATGTGGTTTGTCTAGAGGAACACACATTCAATGACACTTTGTGTGGTTCATGAAAAGAGCACACGTCCAATGACACTGGTGGATCCTTATGTGGTTCATGGAAAGAACAGACATGCAATGACACTGGTGCATCCTTATGTAGTTTGTGAAAAGAACATACATGCAATGACCCCTGTGGATCCTTATGTGGTTCATGAAAATAACTGACATGCAATGATACTGGGTGTGGTTCATGAAACGAACAGACATGCAATGACACTGGTGGATCCATGTGTGGTTTATGGAAGTAACCGACATGCAATGACTCTAGCTATGTTTCATGAAAAGAACGGACATGCAATGACACCGGTGGATCCATGTGTGGTTCATGAGAAGAACACACATCTAATGACACTGGTGGATCCTTATGTGGTTTGTCTAGAGGAACACACATGCAATGACACCGAGTGTGGTTCATGAAAAGAATAGACATGCAATGACTTATGTGGTTTGTTTAGAAGAACACACATAAAATGACACTGGGTGTGGTTCATGAATAGAACAGACATGAAATGACACTGTTGGATCCATGTGTGGTTCATGATAAGAACACGCATCCAATCACATTGGGTGGATCCTTATGTGGTTTGTCTAGAGGAAAACACATGCAATCACACTGGGTGTCGCTCATGAAAAGAACACACATCCAATGACACTGGTGGATCCTTATGTGGTTCATGAAAACAACAGACATGAAGTGACACCGGTGGATCCTTATGTGGTTTGTCTAGAGGAACACACATGCAATGACAATGGGTGTGGTCATGAAAAGAACAGACATGCAATGACACTGGGTGTGGTTCATGAAAAGAACAGGCATGCAATGAAACTGTGGATCCATGTGTGGTTCATGAGAAGAACACACATCCAATCGCATTGGGTGGATCCTTATGTGGTTTGTCTAGAGGAACACACATGCAATGACACTATGTGTGGTTCATGAAAAGAACACACATACAATGACACTGGTGGATCCTTATGAGATTCATGAAAAGAACAGACATGCAATGAAACTGGTGGATCCTTATGTGTTTTGTGAAAAGAACAGACATGCAATGACACCGGTGGATCCTTATGTGGTTCATGAAAAGAACTGACATGCAATGACACTGGGGTTGGTTCATGAAAAGAACAGACATGCAATGACATCGGTGGATCCATGTGTGGTTTATGGAAGTAACAGACATGCAATGACTCTAGCTGTGGTTCATGAAAAGAACGGACATGCAATGACACCGGTGGATCCATGTGTGGTTCATGAGAAGAACACACATCTAATGACACTAGGTGTGATTCATGAAAAGAACAGATATGCAATGACACTGGGTGTGGTTCATGAAAAGAACAGACATGCAATGACACTGGTGGATCCATGTGTGGTTCATGAGAAGAACACACATCCAATCACATTGGGTGGATCCTTATGTGGTTTATCTAGAGGAACACACATGCAATGACACTATGTATGGTTCATGAAAAGAACACACATCCAATGACACTGGTGGATCCTTATGTGGTTCATGAAAAGAACAGACATGCAATGACACTGGTGCATCCTTATGTGGTTTGTGAAAAGAACATACATGCAATGACCCCTGTGGATCCTTATGTGGTTCATGAAAAGAACTGACATGCAATGATACTGGGTGTGGTTCATGAAACGAACATACATGCAATGACACCGGTGGATCCATGTGTGGTTTATGGAAGTAACAGACATGCAATGACTCTAGCTGTGGTTCATGAAAAGAACGTACATGCAATGACACCGGTGGATCCATGTGTGGTTCATGAGAAGAACACACATCTAATGACACTGGTGGATCCTTATGTGGTTTGTCTAGAGGAACACACATGCAATGACACCGAGTGTGGTTCATGAAAAGAACAGACATGCAATGACTTATGTGGTTTGTTTAGAAGAACACACATGCAATGACACTGGGTGTGGTTCATGAAAAGATCAGACATACAATGACACTGGTGGATCCTTATGTGGTTTGTTTAGACGAACAAACATGCAATCACACTGGGTGTGGTTCATGAAAAGAACACACATCCAATGACACTTGTGGATTACTAAGGTGATCTGTCTAGAGGAACACACATGCAATGACTCTGGTTGTGGTTCATGAAAAGAACATACATGCAATGACACTAGTGGATCCATCTATGGTTTGTTTAGAGGAACTGACATGCAATGACACTGGTGGACTCTAGCTGTGGTTCATGAAAATAACAGACATGCAATGACACTATGTGGATCCATATGTGCTTTGTCTAGAGGAACACACATGCAATGACACTGGGTGTGGTTCATGAAAAGAACATACATGCAATGACACTGGTGGATCCATGTGTGGTTTATGGATGTAACATACATGCACTGAATCTAGATGTGATTCATGAAAAGAACAGACATGCAATGACACTGGTGGATCCATGTATGGTTCATGAGAAGAACACACATCCAATGACACTGGTGGATCCTTATGTGGTTCATGAAAAGAACAGACATGAAGTGACACCGGTGGATCCTTATGTGGTTTGTCTAGAGGAACACACATGCAATGACAATAGGTGTGGTTCATGAAAAGAACAGACATGCAATGACACTGGGTGTGGTTCATGAAAAGAACAGACATGCAATGACACTTGTGGATCCATTTGTGGTTAATGAGAAGAACACACATCCAATCGCATTGGGTGGATCCTTATGTGGTTTGTCTAGAGGAACACACATGCAATGACACTATGTGTGGTTCATGAAAAGAACTCACATCCAATGACACTGGTGGATCCTTATGTGGTTCATGAAAAGAACAAACATGCAATGACACTGGTGGATCCTTATGTGGTTTGTGAAAAGAACAGACATGCAATGACACTGGTGGATCCTTATGTGGTTCTTGAAAAGAACTGACATGCAATGACACTGGGGTGGTTCATGAAAAGAACAAACATGCAATGACACCGGTGGATCCATGTGTGGTTTATGGAAGTAACAGACATGCAATGACTCTAGCTGTGGTTCATGAAAAGAACGGACATGCAATGACACCGGTGGATCCATGTGTGGTTCATGAGAAGAACACACATCCAATGACACTGGTGGATCCTTATGTGGTTCATGAAAAGAACACACATGCAGTGATACCGGTGGATCCTTATGTGGTTTGTCTAGAGGAACCCACATGCAATGACACCGGGTGTGGTTCATGAAAAGAACAGACATGCAATGACTTATGTGGTTTGTTTAGAAGAACACACATGCAATGACACGGGGTGTGGTTCATGAAAAGAATAGACAAGCAATGACACTAGTGGATCCTTATGTGGTTTGTTTAGAGGAACAGACATGCAATCACACTGGGTGTGGTTCATGAAAAGAACACACATCCAATGAAACTGGTGGATTCCTAAGTTGATCTGTCTAGAGGAAAACACATGCAATGACTCTGGCTGTGGTTCATGAAAAGAACAAACATGCAATGACACTAGTGGATCCATGTGTGGTTTGTTTAGAGGAACTGACATGCAATGACACTGTGTACTCTAGCTGTGGTTCATGAAATAAACAGACATGCAATGGCACTAGGTGGATTTTGGTTTTTCTAGAGGAACACACATGCAATGACACTCGGTGTGGTTCATGAAAAGAACAGACATGCAATGACACTGGTGGATCCATGTGTGGTTCATGAGAAGAACACACATCCAATGACACTGGTGGATCCTTATGTGGTTCATGAATAGAACATACATGCAGTGACACCGGTAGATCCTTATGTGGTTTATCTAGAGGAACACACATGTATTGACACTAGGTGTGGTTCCTGAAAAGAACAGACATGCAATGACACTGGGCGTGGTTCATGAAAAGAACAGACATGCAATGGCACTTGTGGATCCATGCGTGGTTCATGACAAGAACACACATCCCATCACATTGGGTGGATCCTTAGGTGGTTTGTCTAGAGGAACACACATGCAATGACACTGGGTGTCGCTCATGAAAAGAACACACATCCAATGACACTGGTGGATCCTTATGTGGTTCATGAAAAGAACAGACATGCAATGACACTGGTGGATCCATGTGTGGTTCATGAAAAGAACAGACATGCAATGAAACTATGGATCCATGTGTGGTTCATGAGAAGAACACACATCCAATCGCATTGGGTGGATCCTTATGTGGTTTGTCTAGAGGAACACACATGCAATGACACTATGTGTGGTTCATGAAAAGAACACACATCCAATCACACTGGTGGATCCTTATGTGGTTCATGAAAAGAACATACATGCAATGACACTGGTGGAACCTTATGTGGTTTGTGAAAAGAACAGACATGCAATGACACTAGTGGATCCTTATGTGGTTCATGAAAAGAACGGACATGCAATGACACTGGGCGTGGTTTATGAAAAGAACAGACATGCAATGACACCAGTGGATCCATGTGTGGTTTATGGAAGTAACAGACTTGCAATGACTCTAGCTATGGTTCATGAAAAGAACGGACATGCAATGACACTGGTGGATCCATGTGTGGTTCATGAGAAGAACACACATCCAATGACACTGGTGGATCCTTATGTGGTTCATGAATAGAACATACATGCAGTGACACCGGTAGATCCTTATGTGGTTTATCTAGAGGAACACACATGTATTGACACTAGGTGTGGTTCCTGAAAAGAACAGACATGCAATGACACTGGGCGTGGTTCATGAAAAGAACAGACATGCAATGGCACTTGTGGATCCATGCGTGGTTCATGACAAGAACACACATCCCATCACATTGGGTGGATCCTTATGTGGTTTGTCTAGAGGAACACACATGCAATGACACTGGGTGTCGCTCATGAAAAGAACACACATCCAATGACACTGGTGGATCCTTATGTGGTTCATGAAAAGAACAGACATGCAATGACACTGGTGGATCCATGTGTGGTTCATGAAAAGAACAGACATGCAATGAAACTGTGGATCCATGTGTGGTTCATGAGAAGAACACACATCCAATCGCATTGGGTGGATCCTTATGTGGTTTGTCTAGAGGAACACACATGCAATGACACTATGTGTGGTTCATGAAAAGAACACACATCCAATCACACTGGTGGATCCTTATGTGGTTCATGAAAAGAACATACATGCAATGACACTGGTGGAACCTTATGTGGTTTGTGAAAAGAACAGACATGCAATGACACTAGTGTATCCTTATGTGGTTCATGAAAAGAACTAACATGCAATGACACTGGGCGTGGTTTATGAAAAGAACAGACATGCAATGACACCAGTGGATCCATGTGTGGTTTATGGAAGTAACAGACTTGCAATGACTCTAGCTATGGTTCATGAAAAGAACGGACATGCAATGACACCGGTGGATCCATGTGTGGTTCATGAGAAGAACACACATCCAATGACACTGGTGGATCCTTATGTGGTTTGTTTAGAGGAACAGACATGCAATCACACAGGTGGATCCATGTGTGGTTTATGAGGAGAACACACATCCAATGAACTCTAGTGGATCTATCTTGGCATAATTTGATGTATTCCACGATGTATTTCATTGTACAAGACACTTTCCATTTTTATACTACTCAGTTTTGCCCTTGGTTTTATGTGGTACTACTTAGTTTTGCCCCCCTCTCTCTATCTTTCGTAGAAGCCCAAACCTGTGCTCACCTTGTCTGCTACTCCCTGATTGGTTGTCACAATTGTCACGTGGATTGTGCGCACCAACCGTTGATTCTCTGCGATCCAACGATGATCGTCGCACACGTCGTGCCCTTCATAGGACAGCGTGAGACAGCACTGACGTCTCCCTCAGCGAGACTTCTACAGGAAGGAACAAGATGCCGTCCATGGAAAAAGTCGTCGAGCGGTCATGTCAAGTTTAATCAAGTCTGAAAATCCTACTACTGCTACTACAACACATGCATAGGGCAACGGGGTCATCGAGTGCACGGTTGTCGACGGGACACTATAATTTATTGCCACTTGATTTTAATAAGACATATCCCATTTTTACGCAGCGCTCTCAATCTCACTTCCAACTAGGCCCTACCGCTAGTAACTTACATGATTCAAGGCCCCCCCCCCTCGAGTAAATATAACGTTGCTAGAAATTGGTTCCGCGCCACTTGCATGCAGTGGAATCGAGGTCTGCCATTAGCATGTTTTCAATGCAGCTCTAAAGTGGAGATCGTGGCTGTTTCAAAAAAAAGGGAACCCAAAAAAGGGTGGAGATCGTGGTAGCCCCCCACCCACCACACGTGTCCACTTGAGGACTACAAACGGTCCGATGTTTATAACCCCCTCGACCTTCTTCTTCCATGAGCTTGTGTCATTCCCCCTGTCTGTCTAGTCCCAAGACCCCAATCTACACCTGTCGCGCGCGCCAAAGCTCCCTGGCTTGCACTACCTCCTTCCCTTTGTGCGCCATGAAGCTTACGCATGGAGACGAGCCGGAGGTGAAGCCAGTTGAAGGCGCAACAACAGATGGCTCGGTTGTCACCAAGCAGGCAGAGGTGTCTTCTCCGGGCATGAACGCCGCTCGTCGCCACGCCGTCGAGGGTGCGAGCTCATCCGTCCAGCCAGTAGCCGTCGCCGCCGAGTAGCAGGTGGTAGCCGTCGCTGCCGAGCAGCAGGTGTTAGCCATCGCCACCGAGTAGCAGGTGGCCGACAACGTTCTGGTGCCAGCGACAGATCTGGAGGGGTAGGCGGCAGGCGGAGGCAATCCGGTGATCTACTTCAACAACCCCATCGCCGTACAAGAAATCTTTGACGCAATCACGGAGAATGATGAGTTCGAGGAGGGGGCCCCTGATGAGGAGTCCGAGGTACTACATTATTAGCTTCTCTAGTCGCAGTCGTAGTTTTCACTGTTCATACATAGGATTTGCTCAATCGTGTACAGATTCTTTTGCTCTTGAAGTAGGGTAGTATATATATGGTTCGATTGGTTGATTGATGCATCTGCCATCTAGTCACAAAACCCCAATCCGTCTAGTCACAAAACCCCAATCTGCTCATTTGCCATCTAGTTGAGTTTGCTAGTTGAGTGTTGATTTCGATATACAGCAGGCCTATAACATTACATTTCTATTCCTTACTGAGCCCAATGATTCAATATTGCCCCAAAATAGTGCAAGGGCATCTGATGGTGTCATTTTCTTAGGGATGGTTAGTGAACCTGAGGCAGCAATGCACATAAACAATATAGGTTGTGCTGTTGGTATTTTGGTTCTCCGACTCCATCGCTGAAAAAAACGAGGCCCTAATTTATCTCTCATATGGAACCTAAATATATAACTTTGTATTATTTCTGATCTATGAATGCATTGTATGATGCATTTGTATATCCTTGATGATGAGGACATCCCTACAATTACACGTACCCCAATTGCTAATGAAGATGTTCCAATTACAAAGAAGGATCAATCTAATGAGATAAGGATTGGACCAATCACAAGAGCTCGTGCCAAGCTACTAGAACAACAGGTGAACTTGTTTCTTAATGAACCTGGTGTTTTAATTAATGAGAATTTTATACTACCTAAGTCTTTGAATTATTGCATGATCAGGTACTTAGGAGAAGAAGGTGAAGCACGGAGGGAGGAGCTAATGGAACAAGGCGTGTTGATCAATGAAGAATGCGCGAGGGAGGAGAGGGAGGAAGCGCAAGGAGCTGTCCAAGACAAAGATCAACGAGAGCAGGACGTTATCTGCCGTGGAAGAGAAAAGCATCGTTTCTCTGCCACGGCAGGGAAACCGAGTCCTACTCTGCCACGGCAGGCTGCCGCGGCAGAGAATACGGCTACAACTCTGCCACGGCAGAGTCAATTTGATCGAACCCAAGTTGGGTCAGTTTGTATCTCTAGTTGGGTGGGACCAACTCGGTTTCCACCTTAGGCCGCCGCCTCCCTGACCCTTAAATAGATGGATGCGCACTAGTTTAGGTTTGGAGACCACGTTAAAATATTTTAGAGTTGTTTCTTTCATAGAACCTCTGGAATTACCCTGTGTTTGAATCTGCCAACTATAATTGAGTGTGATCTGTTGTTCCATTGGGAATTTGTAGATTGCATACTACCGTTCGTGGTCACGGCTGCGTGCGCAAGAGTGTGGTGTTGTGAATATCCTACAAGGTTTGACATCTATTGCGCTGGCATCAGGGATCGAGCGGGAGAGATCATAGCTACGCACTAGTTATCTACCATCCACCATCATCATCGCCATCCGCTTACTGAGAAGATCGGGCCACCCCATATCATCTTGGTATCAGATTTCCTCTTTGCCTCGGTAAGCAATCCGCAATCCATACATAGATTGGTGAGTGTTTTTTAGTCCTATACAGAAAAAGCCCCACAAAAAGAGTTGTCATAGACTAGATTGCATCGTAGACGAGTAATAGTTGCTGGTCGTGTTCATCCTTTAGTTTAGATCTAGATCTGTTCTTCGTAGATTTGTTTCCTCCTTGTTTTAGTCGTTTTCCACCATTGTTTTCCGCCACCATCAAGTCAGATCTGATCTACTCTAAGAGTCCTAGTCATCTACTCTTGGCCGAGTCGGTATAAAAAAAATATATATATATACACTTACCAAGTTACCGAGTATACTTTCCAAGTTACCGAGTATACTTTCCAAGTTACTGAGTCTTCCACGGCACAGTTTTGCCTCGTTTTTCTGCCGTGGCAGCCATATAAAAAAATTGTGAAATTTTTCAATTTTCCAAACCTTAGCCACAGCCAATCTACTACATAGGTGTAGGAACTTGCCTATTGAGACTAGTTTCCCCTCCTACAGGCCGCTCTTAGGATTTTTGGTGCCGTACTTTGTAATTGGCCGTGCGTTATCTATAAAAAAAGAAGAGCAAGATAGCAAAAGGAAAAGCTATACAAAAGAAAAAGAAAAAAATTGTGAAAAAAAGAGAATTTGAGCAAGAGGCCTAGTGATATCTTTGTGCACCGGTAGATTGAGCAATCTTGTGCATGTTTACCTTGAGCTTTGCTAGTGTCTCTCGAGCGTAGTGCAACACCCTTCATAGTTGCATTGCCACATTTTTCTCCATGTGTGTGTTTCTTGGGTATTTGTACGATCAACACTAGGACTTGTTTATGGTGTAGATAGGATACCATACCTATATCTCCACCTTAAATAACCTGTGTGCCCTGCGATCGTTCTCTATACCTTTGATATTCACTTCATCACATCAAGTGCATCAGTCTTTGACTTCGTTTGGTAGAGCATCTCTATTCACTTTGGAACGGTAAGATCCCCTTTCTTATTAGTTGTGAGTGAGTTGTGAGAGTTTCCACCATACAAATTCTGATTTTTGCACTAACCTACTAATCATGTCTACTAGTGATGATGATGTTGTGTTGCAGAAAAAGAAGGATGAGGAGCTCGTCAATTGGCGTGAATATGAGGCTTTGAAATCTCACTTGACACGTGTGTTTACTAACACGACAGATGCCATTGACAAGAATCTCCAAGACATGAATATGAGATTGGATCAGCATGTTGGGACGGTTGATACTATCCAAACGCAAGTGGCTACGCTCAATGTCAATGTCACCGCTTTGCAGCAGTCCATTGAGGGTTTGACAGCCGCCTTACATAGAAGGGAAGATCCTCAACATGATGATGCCTTTGATGATTTTGATGAGGGTAGCGCTGTTGATGTTGCTCCACATGTTGGCAGGGGACGTGCTATTCCCCCTGTCCATGCACCTGCTCATGGTCGTGGGTTTGCCCATCTTGGGCGTGGTCACCGTGTGCCCAACCAAGCTGCTGATGATGGTTTGGGCAAGCCAAAATTTTCAATTCCTAAGTTTGATGGGTCCATTGATCCTGAAGACTACCTCACATGGGAGTTGAAGATTGAAAAACTCTGGCGCTTATTTGACTATCCAGAAGATAAGAAGGTCAAGCTTGCGGCATCGGAATTTAATGGTTATGCTCTATGTTGGTGGGATGCTCTTGTGCAACATAGGAGGGAGGACAATGAACTTCCTGTGAGGGATTGGCGCGAGATGAAGCAAATCATGAAAGCTCGTTTCGTACCAACCAACTACTTGCGATCAGTTTTTGATAAATTGACGCAACTGAAGCAAGGCACCATGACAGTTGATGAGTATTACATGGAGATGGAGATGCTTATGCAGTGTGCTAGAATTCGTGAATCCATTGAGATGACCATGCAGTGATTCTTAAACAATTTGAAGTTACCAATCAAGAGCATTGTTCGTCATCACAAGTATGAGACCATGAATGAGTTGTTGCATCATGCTAGAGAGACCGAATCCCAGTTGGCAGAAGAGGCGAAGTCACGTGCTCGTTTTCCATCCTCTAGCAGATTTTCGGCCAGACCTACTCCTCCTACAGGTGCGTCACCAGCTGCCGTTCTGTTTACACCATCGACCAAACCAGCAAGTACACCTTCGTTTGGTTCTAATGCTCGGAAACCCACTGCTCCTGCTACTAGCTCGGGTTCCAACATGTCTACTGCACGTACTCGTGATGTGGTGTGCCACACTTGTGGAGGTAGAGGTCACTACAAGAAAGATTGTCCAAACAGCAAGGTTATGTTTGTTAATGAACAAGGTGAAGTAGAAAGTGGAGATGAAGCTTCTGATGATGATATTGATGACGGCGAGGTTGGTGCTGATGCATATGCTGAGCGTGCTCCAACTATTGTCGTATCTTCACGTGTACTTAGTGTGCAACCGGTTGAGGAATCCCAGTGTTGCAACTTGTTCCAAACAACAGCTCTAGTTGGACCAAATAAAGCTTGCAAGGTCATTATTGATGGAGGTAGCTGCAGAAATCTTGCAAGTAAAGAGCTATGTGCCAAACTGAATTTGACATACTTACCTCATCCCAAGCCATACTACATACAATGGTTGAGCAACAATGGTGAGATGAAGGTAAATCATATGGTACGAGTGAATTTTCAAACAGGGCCATACAAAGATTCTATTGATTTTGATGTGGTTCCTATGACTATTTGTCATCTACTATTGGGTCGGCCTTGGCTCTATGATGCCATGTGACACAATGGCCGAGCCAATACATATCACTTGGAATTCAAAGGAAGAAAGATTACTATGCAGCCCATGACACCACAAGAAATTGTGAATGATTCTCGCCAGAAGATAGAGGTGAACTTGAAGGAAGATACTACCACTCGGCGAGACTGTGTCACAGTTCTTCTTGATGTAATTGAGCCTAAGTTGAGTGATATAACGAAAAGTGAAAGAGTGCCTGGGTTATTGATATTAGCCACCAAGGAGGATATGAGAGAGTTTCATGAGGATCCTACAGCCATGCCACTTGTGCTCATGTACAAGGGCGAGGTATTAGTTTCTAACGACATGACCCCTATTTCTCTTGGTGTCTCTTATGTTTTGCAGGACTTTGGGGATGTGTTTCCAGAAGACATACCCGCAGGTTTGCCTCCATTGCGTGGTATAGAACATCAAGTGGACTTGATTCCTGGCGCAACACTTCCCAACGGTGCACCCTACAGGACTAATCCCGAAGAAACTAAGGAAATTCAGAAGCAAGTACAAGCGTTGCTGGATAAAGGGTACATTCTTGTTTCTCTTAGCCCTTGTGTTGTTCCTCTTATTTTAGTCCCTAAGAAAGATGGTACTTGGCGCATGTGTGTTGATTGTAGAGCGATTAATAACATCACTATTCGATATCGTCATCCTATTCCACGCTTAGAGGATATGCTAGATGAATTGAGTGGTGCTGCTGTTTTCTCTAAAATTGACTTGTGTAGTGGTTATCATCAAATTAGGATGAAAGAAGGGGATGAATGGAAAACTGCTTTCAAAACTAAATTTGGTTTGTATGAGTGGTTAGTCATGCCGTTTGGTCTTACTAATGCACCTAGTACTTTCATGCTTTTGATGAATCATGTTTTGAGAGAGTTTATTGGTCGTTTCGTGGTTGTTTACTTTGATGATATTCTCATATACAGCCATACCGAATCTGAACATTGCACTCATATTAGACAAGCTTTGCAAGTGTTACGTGATAATAAACTGTATGCTAATCTTGAGAAGTGTACATTTGCAAAAGATAAGGTCATATTCCTAGGATTTGTTGTTTCTAAGAATGGAGTACAGGCAGAACAATCTAAAATTGAATCAATTCAGAATTGGCCTACTCCAATGAATATAAGTCAAGTGCGTAGTTTCCACGGTCTCGCTAGTTTCTATAGGCGCTTTGTGAAAGATTTTAGCACCATTGCTGCACCTTTGAATGATTTGACAAAGAAAGGTGTTCCTTTTGTATGGGGCGCGGACGAAGACATTGCTTTTGATACGTTAAAACGTTTGCTTACTTCTGCACCATTACTTGCATTACCTGATTTTTTGAAGCAATTTGAAGTTGAATGTGATGCTAGTGGTATAGGCATAGGTGGCGTTTTGATGCAAGAGGGTCGGCCTATAGCTTATTTTTCTGAGAAATTGACTGGTGCTCGTTTGAATTATTCTATCTATGCTAAAGAATTGTATGCACTTGTTAGAGTACTTAAGGTTTGGCAACATTATTTGTGGCCAAAGGAATTCATCATACATTCTGATCATGAAGCTTTGAAATACTTGAAAGCTCAATCAAACTTGCATAGAAGATTAGCTAAATGGGTTGAGTTCATTGAGTGTTTTCCTTATATCATTAATTTTAAGAAGGGAAAAGAGAATGTTGTTGCTGATGCTCTATCTAGGAAGAACATGCTATTAACCAATCTTGATGTTAAAATTCCTGGATTAGATGCTATTTGTGCACTTTATGCAACTGACCATGATTTTGCTGAACCATATCTTTTGTGTGCTCTTAGAAACGCATGGGATAAGTATCATATACATGATGGATATTTGTTTCGAGCTAACAAACTATGTATTCCAGAATCGTCGTTGCATTTGTTCTTAGTGCAGGAATCACATGCTGGTGGTTTAATGGGTCACTTTGGGCGTGAGAAGACGTTGCTCATGCTTGCTGATCACTTTTATTGGCCCAAGATGAGGCGTGGTGTGTACAGATTTGTGAGCAGATGTATTACATGTCACAAGTCTAAATCTAAGCTGAAGCCTCATGGTTTGTATACACCTCTCTCTGCACCTACTACTCCATGGGAAGACATTAGTATGGATTTTGTGCTAGGTCTACCTAAAACTCAGAGAGGTCATGATTCTATATTTGTGGTAGTGGATAGGTTCTCTAAGGTGGCTCATTTTATTGCCTGCCACAAAAGCGACGATGCGTCGCATGTTGCTAACCTATTTTTCAGGAACATCGTGAGGTTACATGGAGTACCAAAGACGATTGTTTCTGACCGTGATGTGAAGTTCATGAGCTACTTTTGGAAGACCTTATGGGGGAAGCTAGGAACGAAGCTGCTGTTCAGTACTACATGTCATCCCCAAACAGATGGTCAAACGGAGGTGGTGAATAGAACATTGTCACAGCTGCTTAGGACCATGATTAAAAAGAATCTGCGGGAGTGGGAAGAGTGTTTGCCACATGTTGAGTTTGCTTACAACAGGGCTGTGCATTCAACTACTCAGCTTTGTCCTTTTGAGGTGGTGTATGGTTTCAAGCCATTGACGCCACTTGATATGTTGCCTCTGCCATTACATGAGAGAGTTGATATGGAGGCATCACAACGTGCTGATTATGTGAAGAAAATACATGAGAAGACTCGAGAGGCTATTGAGAAGAAAAGCAAGAACATTGCTGCTGCAAGGAATCAAGCAAGGAAAGAAGTGTTGTTCAAGCCTGGAGATATGGTTTGGGTGCATCTACGCAAGGATAGGTTTCCACTACTTCGAAAGTCAAAATTGAAGCCACGTGGTGCAGGTCCTTACAAGGTGTTAGCCAAGATTAATGATAATGCCTACTCGGTTGATATACCTATTGAGGAGTTTGGTGGAGTTAGCAATAGCTTCAACATTGTTGATTTGTCACCATATGTTGGAGAAGACCTTGGAGCGTCGAGGTCGACGCCTTTTGAAGGGGGGGAGATGATGAGGACATCCCTACAATTACACATACCCCAATTGCTAATGAAGATGTTCCAATTACAAAGAAGGATCAATCTAATGAGATAAGGATTGGACCAAGCTCGTGCCAAGCTACTAGACAACATGTGAACTTGTTTCTTAATGAACCTGGTGTTTTAATTAATGAGAATTTTATACTACCTAAGTCTTTGAATTATTGCATGATCAGGTACTTAGGAGAAGAAGGTGAAGCACGAAGCGAGGAGCTAATGGAACAAGGCGTGTTGATCAATGAAGAATGCGCGAGGGAGGAGAGGGAGGAAGCGCAAGGAGTTGTCCAAGAAAAAGATCAACGAGAGGAGGACGTTCTCTGCCACAGTAGAGAAAAGCATCGTTTCTCTGCCACGGCAGGCTGCTGCAGCAGGGAAACCGAGTCCTACTCTGCCACGGCAGGCTGCCGTGGCAGAGAAAACGGCTATAACTCTGCCACGATAGAGTCAGTTTGATCGAACCCAAGTTGGGTCGGTTTGTATCTCTAGTTGGGTGGGACCAACTCGGTTTCCACCTTAGGCCGCCGCCTCCCATACCCTTAAATAGATGGGGGCGCACTAGTTTAGGTTTGGAGACCATGTTAAAATATTTTAGAGTTGTTTCTTTCATAGAACCTCTGGAATTACCCTGTGTTTGAATCTGCCAACTATAATTGAGTGTGATCTGTTGTTCCATTGGGAATTAGTAGATTGCATACTACCGTTTGTGGTCACGGCTGCGTGCGCAAGAGTGTGGTGTTGTGAATATCCTACAAGGTTCGAGATCTGTTGCGCTGGCATCAGGGATCGAGCGGGAGAGATCATAGCTACGCACTAGTTATCTATGATCCACCATCATCATCGCCATCCGCTTACTGAGAAGATCGGGCCACCCCATATCACCTGAATATTGTTTTGTACGATTACATATCAATTTCTTATTGTGGCTAATGATTCAAATTTGCCACAAAGAGAGGCAAACACATTATTGTGGCTAATGATTTTTTCAGGGATGAGTGAGCGAACCTGGGGCCATGTACAAGATCAATATAAGCTGTGCAATTGTTACCTGGTTCGCTTATGCTATCTCTGTAGAAACTTATGAGGCTGCAATCTTTATTCTACATTCATAGAACTATGATATTTGAATTATCTATTCCATGCATTCATAGTGTATAAGAATTCCATTTTAGTTTGTCACCGAGGCCGATGATTGAAATTTGCCCCAAAAGAGTTCAAGGGGAGACACGTATGATGGTGTCGTGTTTTAGGGATGGGTTGGTGAACCTGAGGCAGCAATGCACACAAACAATATAGGTTGTGCTATTGGTACTTTGGTTCTCCAACTCCATCTCTGAAACAAATTATGAGGCCCTTGATTTATTCTCATATGGAACTACATATACGATCCTTGAATTGTTTCTGATCTTTTAATGATTGGTATGATGCATATGTATATGAATGGTTTTGATCATAAGTATTTTTAACATGTACCTGAAGATTAATTGTTTGGTTTTTTATTTATGATTACAATATTTAGGCTTGTTTTTGTACCTGACTATGTATATCCCTGAATATTGTTTTGTACGATTACATTTCAATTTCTTATCGTGGCCAATGATTCAAATTTGCCCCAAAGAGAGGCAGACACATTGGTGTCAGATTTTTTCAGGGATGAGTGAGCGAACCAGGGACCATGTACAAGAACAATATAAGTTGTGCAATTGTTACTTGGTTTGCTCACGCCATCCCTGAATAAACTTATGAGGCCGCAATCTTTATTCTACATTCATAGAAGTATGATATTCGAATTATCTATTCCATGCATTCATAGTGTATACGAATTACATTTTAGTTTGTCACCGAGGCCGATGATTGAAATTTTCCCCAAAAGAGTTCAAGGGGAGACACGTATGATGGTGTCGTGTTTTAGGGATGGGTTGGTAAACCTGAGGCAGCAATGCACACAAACAATATAGGTTGTGTTATTGGTACTTTGGTTCTCCAACTCCATCTCTGAAACAAATTATGAGGCCCTTGATTTATTCTCATATGGAACTACATATATGATCCTTGAATTGTTTCTGATCTTTTAATGATTGGTATGATGCATATGTATATGAATGGTTTTGATCATAAGTATTTTTAACATGTACCTGAAGATTAATTGTTTGATTTTTTATTTATAATTACAATATTTAGGCTTGTTTTTGTACTTGACTATGTATATCCCTGAATAATGTGTTGTACGATTACATTTCAATTTCTTATTGTGGCCAATGATTCAAATTTTCCCCAAAAGAGAGGCAGACACATTGGTGTCAGATTTTTTTAGGGACGAGTTAATGAACCTGGGGAGATGTACAAGAACAATATAGGCTGTGCAATTGTTACTTGGTTCACTTACGCCGTCCCTTTAGAAACTTATGAGGCCTTAATCTTTATTCTACATTTATAGAACTATGATATTCGAATTATCTATTCCATACATTCAGTGTATAAGAATTACATTTTAGTTTGTCACTGAGGCCGATGATTGAAATTTGCCCCAAAAGAGTTCAAGGGGAGACACATATGATAGTGTCGTGTTTTAGGGATGGGTTGGTGAACCTGAGGCAGCAATGCACACAAACAATATTGGTTGTGATGTTGGTACTTTGGTTCTCCAACTCTATCTCTGAAACAAATTATGAGGCCCTAGATTTATTCTCATATGGAACTAGATATATGATCCTTGAATTGTTTCTGATCTTTTAATGATTGGTATGCTGCATATGTATATAAATGGTTTTGATCATAAGTATTTTTAACATGTACCTGAAGATCAATTGTTTGGTTTTTTATTTATAATTACAATATTTAGGCTTGTTTTTGTACCTAACTATGTATATCCCTGAATATTGTTTTGTACGATTACATTTCAATTTCTTATTGTGGCCAATGATTCAAATTTGTCCTAAAAGAGAGGCAGACACATTGGTGTCAAAAATTTTCAGGGATGAGTTAGTGAACCTGGGGCAATGTACAAGAACATTACAGGTTGTGCAATTGTTACTTGGTTCACCTACTCCATCCCTGAAGAAACTTATGAGGCCCCTAGATTTATCCTACATTCACTCTGATGCAATTATTTGTCATTGTGTTGATATGAAATGATATATGAACCGATCAAACTATTGCTGAGAATCTTTATCTTTGATATCCACGGATATATTGTCTTACATATACATGTTGTCAATTCTTGAGTTGTAATACAATTCAATCATATGTATGAGTTCTAAGTTATGTTCTTAAAAATCAACAGGAGGATGATGATGAAGTGCACGATAGCAAGGTATCCAGGAACAAGAAGAGCCGCTACGTGCTGAGGCGGTTACGGTGTGGGCTAATCCGTTTCCACCGTAGGGGGAGACTGTTTTACCCATTCTGTGGCAGAGCAATCAACATGGACCTCAACAGCATGATCGAACACGTGGAGGGCGTTGGCAGAGGTGGAGGCAGAAGCCATAGGCCGATTACCTTGGTGCGGCACGCAGTCTACGGCAAATTCCTCTGGGAGTATGTCAGGACTGGCTTGTATCCCATCGATTAGGCTGTCGCTGCCTCCTGCTGATAAACCCTTGCCCTGCTAGGCGTCTCTGTGTCCCAGCCTCCTGCTACAGCCCCTGCTTTTATTTTGTTCTAGTTAATTATTACCTGTGTGTGGCATGTAAGACAATATATCCGTGGTGTCTCTGGTGAACCTTCTATATTAATCTACTCCTTTATATGGAGTGCCTTCAAGTTTCTAGTGTTCAGTTATATTTACTGATCATGCTCATGCACACTACAAAATATTTCTAGTGCTCGATTATATTATAATTGTCAAGAAATAATCAATAAGTTAAATTGGTCGAAATT
Source organism: Avena eriantha (assembly GCA_910589775.1). Classification (NCBI taxonomy): domain Eukaryota; kingdom Viridiplantae; phylum Streptophyta; class Magnoliopsida; order Poales; family Poaceae; genus Avena; species Avena eriantha. The sequence goes on along the minus strand of OU342746.1, from coordinate 48,840,081 downwards.
TTGTATTGAAGTAACTAAATGTATCAAACACATAATAAACTAGAAATTAAAATCTAGTTCAAACACATAACGTATCACCACCACTTGTTGTCGTCCTTGACTTGCTTCCCCTTCAACCGCTTGATGGCACCACCGTCCCAAGATCCCTGCTCGTCCTGAAATCGCTTTCTGTCCTCCTCGCGCTTCTTCTCCTAGGCTAGCTTGCAACCAGGGCATAGCTCTCTCGTGAAAAAACCCGCCATAACCATCCCATCTTTCATGGTAATGAGCTTACTGTACAACTCGTACGCCATGTAGGCGTCTCTGGCTGCATACTCGAGGTGCACCTGGCTCATCGGCTTCCACTCCTAGTAGTCGTGATCGAGTCGCTTCAATTTCTTCAGTTTTTCATAGGATTTATCGATGATTTCCACTGCTAGATCACCCATGCCATCCTTCGCTGGGTATGGTTTGATCTTGTACAGATTTTGGATGTTGATGTGGTGCCCATCTGGGATTTTTATCAACGCACGAGAAAGCATGATTGTGTCATTTATGATATCCACGCTAGTGAAAGTTATCCCTTTCCTACATAAGAACTCGACCAGAGCCGGACAATGCATCTCAGTTGGTTTACTCCTACACTTAGATGGTTCTAGGGATGTAAGGGAACAAGGGATGGAGAAGTGGTGGTCTCAAATTTAAATTTCACATACCTGCAGAAGTGGTAAATGAGGACCTCCTCATGTATGGCGATTTGCACGACAACAATCTCTTGTGGAGGACTTTTCGCTTATTTGCACGGGTGTACTCCAAGTCTAGCCCCACAAACTTGTGCTTCTCTTTCTCAAGCAATTGCTCAAACCTGGCGAGAGTTATCTCCACAGTCGCTTCATCATTTGTGTACACCACTAACAAAGTCGTGGTGCCTTGGGCAGGGACCAAGTGGGTATCTGTTGTGCGTTTCCCATCGTCCATGCCTGCAAGGAAATGGGTGAAAGGAAATGCCTGCGAGATTAAGAAGAAGATGAACCGACAGTTCCAGAACATAGGAAGAAGAAGCACCCAGGAAAAACTACAGAGGAATGACCGAGGAAGAGGAATGACTGCAGAAGAAACGTGGTAACTACAACTTTCGGTTCGAGAAATCACCGTGGTTACATGGAGATCGTGGCAGTGCCACTGGTTCAACAAGTGGGGCCAGTTCCTGCGAGAATATGGAATTAGCTGTGCATTTTTCTATGCGATAAATTGAGAGAAATCTTTTATATTTTGTCTTTCATAATTAAACACAATGAAGTTGGTACAGCCCAAGAGATTTGAACAAAAGAGATTTGCTAGTTTAACATATAACAACACAAAAGTTTCTGAGAATGTATTCTTGAAATTTAAATTCTAATGATTTATTCAGAAGTTCTGAGCTACAACCGACATTACAGAGCCTGTTTCCACGTAACCTCCTGTTTGTGCTGCTCGTCGTTGTCGTCTTCCGCATCCTCCTGTTTCCTCTATCGGACCGGTGACCACCTCAATAATTAGATTGATATAGTGCCTTATCACCTTGACTTGGACGACGAGCAGATCATCAAGGAAAATTCTATTTTTAGCACAGAATTCAGCCCAGGGGTCGGTGAACTCAATGCAATCGTCATATACTTCCGATATGCGATATCGCCCCAAGATTTTCAGGCCTTTGTTACAATTATTCTTCATGCATACACAATAGAACCCTTACAGGCCCAACATGGCAGAACTTGAGCTACCATAGAGACCTCGGCAGAGGTGGCAGAACTGGTGCGGGTGCAACCACGGTGATGGCGAGCTCGGATTCTAGAGGAGGAAAACAGAACCAAGCATGGTCGACAAGGTGATAGATCTCACCGGGAACCAATTCTCGTCCCCGACCGTGCCATGGGTGCGTCCATGGTGAGGGCGAGCTCCGACTCGGGATGGGGAGGAGAGTGGGGCCGAGAAGCTTCGTCACGTCCCAGCTCTGCGCCATGGCCGCGACCATAGATTGCCGCTCCGGGGAAGAAGAAGACGCGTAGTGGATGCAGGCGCCAACACTGCAAGCCTAATTGACACCTAAGCGATGGGAGCGATAGGAGCGACATAACGGCGAGAACTAACAGGGGGCCCAACTTAACGGCCGTTAGCCTGATTTTTTGTATTGAAACATAAAGTTGAATTCGTGCCAAAAAAGACCCTTTGAGTATTTGGCACACCAACTGTAGTCATCGCGGCTGATTTCACGGAACTTGGGTACTGCGTTGCCCGGACACCCAAACTTTCGGGTCGCAAAATGATATTCTCATGGATCCACCTAGTGTGATTGCATGTCTGTTCTTTTCACAAACCACACATGGATCCACCAGTGTCATTGCATGTGTGTTCTTTTCATGAACCACAACTAGAGTCATTGCATGTGTGTTCTTCTAAACAAACCACACATGGATCCACCTAGTGTGATTGCATGTCTGTTCTTTTCACAAACCACACATGGATCCACCAGTGTCATTGCATGTGTGTTCTTCTCATGAACGACAGCCAGTGTCATTGCATGTTTGTTCTTCTCACAAACCACATAAGTATCCACCAGGGTCACTGCATGTCTGTTCTTCTCACAAACCACACATGGATCCACCGGTGTCATTGGATGTGTGTTCTTCTCATGAACCACAGCTAAAGTCATTGCATGTCTGTTCCTTCCACAAACCACATATGGATCCACCAGTGTCATTGCATGTCTGTTCTTTTCATGAACCACGCCCAGTGTCATTGCATGTCTGTTCCTCTAAACAAACCACACATGGATCCACCTAGTGTGATTGCATGTGTGTTCTTTTCACACACCACACATGGATCCACCAGTGTCATTGCATGTGTGTTCTTTTCATGAACCACAACTAGAGTCATTGCATGTGTGTTCTTCTAAACAAACCACACATGGGTCCACACCCAGTGTCATTGCATGTGTGTTCCTCTAAACAAACCACACATGGATCCACATAGTGTGATTGCATGTCTGTTCTTTTCACAAACCACACATGGATCCACCAGTGTCATTGCATGTGTGTTATTTTCATGAACCACAACTAGAGTCATTGCATGTGTGTTCTTCTAAACAAACCACATAAGGATCCACCAGTGTCATTGGATGTGTGTTCTTCTCATGAACCACACCCAGTGTGATTGCATGTGTGTTCTTCTCATGAACCACACATGGATCCACCAGTGTCATTGCATGTGTGTTCTTCTCATGAACCACAACCAGTGTCATTGCATGTATGTTCTTCTCACAAACCACACAAGGATCCACTAGTGTCATTGCATGTGTGTTCTTCTCATGAACCACACATGGATCCACTACTGTCATTGCATGTATGTTCTTTTCATGAACCACAGCTAGAGTTGCATGTCTGTTCCTTCCACAAACCACATATGGATCCACCAGTGTCGTTCCATGTCTGTTCTTTTCATGAACCACACCCAGTGTCATTGCATGTCTGTTCCTCTAAACAAACCACATATGGATCCACCTAGTGTGATTGCATGTCTGTTCTTTTCACAAACCACACATGGATCCACCAGTGTCATTGCATGTGTGTTCTTTTCATGAACCACAAATAGAGTCATTGCATGTGTGTTCTTCTAAACAAACCACACATGGGTCCACACCCAGTGTCATTGCATGTGTGTTCCTCTAAACAAACCACACATGGATCCACCAGTGTCATTGCATGTGTGTTCTTCTCATGAACTACAACCTGAGTCAATGCATGTCTGTTCTTCTAAACAACCCACACATGGGTCCACAACCAGTGTCATTGCATGTCTGTTCCTCTAAACAAACCACACCTAGATCCACCTAGTGTGATTGCATGTCTATTCTTGTCACAAACCACACATTGATCCACCAGTGTCATTGCATGTGTGTTCTTGTCATGAACCACAACTAGAGTCATTGCATGTGTGTTCTTCTAAACAAACCACACATGGATCCACCCAGTGTGATTGAATGCCTGTTCTTTTCACAAACCACACATGGATCCACCTAGTGTGATTGCATGTCTATTCTTTTCACAAACCAAACATGGATCCACCCGTGTCATTGCATGTGTGTTCTTTTCATGAACCACAACTAGAGTCATTGCATGTGTGTTCTTTTAAACAAACCACACATGGGTCCACGCCCAGTGCCATTGCATGTGTGTTCCTCTAAACAAACCACAAATGGATCCACATAGTGTGATTGCATGTCTGTTCTTTTCACAAACCACACATGGATCCACCAATGTTATTGCATGTGTGTTCATTTCATGAACCACAACTAGAGTCATTGCATGTGTGTTCTTCTAAACAAACCACACATGGGTCCACGGCCAGTGCCATTGCATGTGTGTTCCTCTAAACAAACCACACATGGATCCACATAGTGTGATTGCATGTCTGTTCTTTTCACAAACCACACATGGATCCACCAGTGTCATTGCATGTGTGTTCTTTTCATGAACCACAACTAGAGTCATTGCATGTGTGTTCTTCTAAACAAACCACATAAGGATCCACCAGTGTCATTGGATGTGTGTTCTTCTAATGAACCACACCCAGTGTGATTGCATGTGTGTTCTTCTCATGAACCACACATGGATCCACCAGTGTCATTGCATGTGTGTTCTTCTCATGAACCACAACCAGTGTCATTGCATGTATGTTCTTCTCACAAACCACACAAGGATCCACTAGTGTCATTGCATGTGTGTTCTTCTCATGAACCACACATGGATCCACTACTGTCATTGCATGTATGTTCTTTTCATGAACCACAACTAGAGTTGCATGTCTGTTCCTTCCACAAACCACATATGGATCCACCAGTGTCGTTGCATGTCTTTTCTTTTCATGAACCACACCTAGTGTCATTGCATGTCTGTTCCTCTAAACAAACCACATATGGATCCACCTAGTGTGATTGCATGTCTGTTCTTTTCACAAACCACACATGGATCCACCAGTGTCATTGCATGTGTGTTCTTTTCATGAACCACAACTAGAGTCATTGCATGTGTGTTCTTCTAAACAAACCACACATGGGTCCACACATAGTGTCATTGCATGTCTGTTCCTCTAAACAAACCACACACGGATCCACCAGTGTCATTGCATGTGTGTTCTTCTCATGAACTACAACCTGAGTCAATGCATGTCTGTTCTTCTAAACAAACCACACATGGGTCCACAACCAGTGTCATTGCATGTCTGTTCCTCTAAAAAAAACCACACCTAGATCCACCTAGTGTGATTGCATGTCTATTCTTGTCACAAACCACACATTGATCCACCAGTGTCATTGCATGTGTGTTCTTGTCATGAACCACAACTAGAGTCATTGCATGTGTGTTCTTCTAAACAAACCACACATGGATCCACCTAGTGTGATTGAATGCCTGTTCTTTTCACAAACCACACATGGATCCACCTTGTGTGATTGCATGTCTATTCTTTTCACAAACCAAACATGGATCCACCCGTGTCATTGCATGTGTGTTCTTTTTCATGAACCACAACTAGAGTCATTGCATGCGTGTTCTTCTAAGCAAACCACACATGGATCCACCCAGTGTCATTGCATGTCTGTTCCTCTAAACAAACCACACATGGATCCACCTAGTGTGATTGCATGTCTGTTCTTTTCACAAAGCAAACATGGATCCACCAGTGTCATTGCATGTGTGTTCTTTTCATGAACCACAACTAGAGTCATTGCATGTGTGTTCTTCTAAACAAACCACACATGGATCCACCTAGTGTCATTGCATGTTTATTCCTCTAAGAAACCCACACATAGATCCACCTAGTGTGATTACATGTCTGTTCTTTTCACAAATCACACATGGATCCACCAGTGTCATTGCATGTGTGTTCTTCTCATGAACCACACCCAGTGTCATTGCATGTCTGTTCCTCTAAACAAACCACACATGGATCCACCTAGTGTGATTGCATGTCTGTTCTTTTCAAAAACCACACATGGATCCACCAGTGTCATTGCATGTGTGTTCATTTCATGAAACACAACTAGAGTCATTGCATGTGTGTTCTTCTAAACAAACCACACATGGGTCCACGCCCAGTGCCATTGCATGTGTGTTCCTCTAAACAAACCACACATGGATCCACATAGTGTGATTGCATGTCTGTTCTTTTCACAAACCACACATGGATCCACCAGTGTCATTGCATGTGTGTTCTTTTCATGAACCACAACTAGAGTCATTGCATGTGTGTTCTTCTAAACAAAGGACATAAGGATCCACAAGTTTCATTGGATGTGTGTTCTTCTCATGATCCACACCCAGTGTCATTGCATGTGTGTTCTTCTCATGAACCGCACATGGATCCACCAGTGTCATTGCATGTGTGTTCTTTTCATGAACCACAACTAGAAACCACACATGGATCCACCCGGTGTCATTGCATGTCTGTTCCTCTCAACAAACCACACATGGATCCACCTAGTGTGATTGCATGTCTGTTCTTTTCACAAACCACACATGGATCCACCAGTTTCATTGCATGTGTGTTCTTCTCATGAACCACAACCAGAGTCATTACATGTCTGTTCTTCTAAACAAACCACACATGGGTCCACACCTAGTGTTATTGCATGTCTGTTCCTCTAAACAAACCACACATGGATCCACCTAGTGTGATTGCATGTCTGCTCTTTTCACAAACCACACATGGATCCACCAGTGTCATTGCTTGTGTGTCCTTTTCATGAACCACAACTACAGTCATTGCATGTATGTTCTTCTAAACAAACCACACATGGATCCACCTAGAGTGATTTCATGTCTGTTCTTTTCACAAAGCACACATAGATGCACCTAGTGTGATTGCATGTCTCTTCTTTTCACCAACCACCCATGGATCCACCAGTGTCATTGCATGTGTGTTCTTTTCACAAACCACACATGGATCCATCAGTGTCATTGCATGTGTGTTCTTCTCATGAACCACAACTAGTGTCATTGCATGTTTGTTCTTCTCACAAACTACATAAGTATCCACCAGTGTCATTGCATGTCTGTTCTTCTCACAAACCACACATGGATCCATCAGTGTCATTGGATGTGTGTTCTTCTCATGAACCACATCTAGATTCATTGCATGTATGTTCCTTCCACAAACCACATATGGATCCACCAGTGTCATTGCATGTCTGTTCTTTTCATGAACCACACCCAGTGTCACAGCATGTCTGTTCCTCTTAACAAACCACAGGTGGATCCACCAGTGTCATTGCATATGTGTTCTTTTGATGAAGCACAACTAGAGTCATTGCATGTGTGTTCTTCTAAACAAACCACACATGGATCCACCCTGTGTCATTGCGGGTGTGTTCTTATCATGAAGCACACATGGATCCACCCAGTGTGATTGCATGTTTGTTCTTTTCACAAACCACATATGGATCCACCAGTGTCATTGCATGTCTGCTCTTTTCACAAACCACAACTAGAGTCATTGCATGTCTGTTCTTCTAAATAAAGCACACATGGATCCACCCAGTGTCATTGCATGTCTGTTCCTCTAAACAAACCACACATGGATCCACCTAGTGTGATTGCATGTCTATTCTTTTCATAAACCACACAAGGATCCACCAGTTTCATTGCATGTGTGTTCTTCTCATGAACCACAAACAGAGTCATTACATGTCTGTTCTTCTAAACAAACCACACATGGGTCCACACCCAGTGTCACTGCATGTCTGTTCCTCTAAACAAACCACACATGGATCCAGCTAGTGTGATTGCATGTCTGCTCTTTTCACAAAGCACACATGGATCCACCAGTGTCATTGCATGTGTTTTCTTTTCATGAACCACAACTAGAGTCATTGCATGTGTGTTCTTCTAAACAAACCACACATGGATCCACCTAGTGTGATTGCATGTATGTTCTTTTCACAAACCACACATAGATCAACCTAGTGTGATTGTATGTCTATTCTTTTCACAAACCACACATGGATCCACCAGTGTCATTGCATGTGTGTTCTTCTCATGAACCACAACTAGTGTCATTGCATGTTTGTTATTCTCACAAACCACATAAGTATCCACCAGTGTCATTGCATGTCCGTTCTTCTCACAAACCACACATGGATCCATCAGTGTCATGTGTTCTTCTCATGAACCACATCTAGAGTCATTGCATGTATGTTCCTTCCACAAACCACATATGGATCCACCAGTGTCATTGCATGTCTGTTCTTTTCATGAACCACACCTAGTGTCACTGCATGTCTGTTCCTCTTAACAAACCACACATGGAACCACCTAGTGTGATTACATGTCTATTCTTTTCACAAATCACACATGGATCCACCAGTGTCATTGCATGTGTGTTCTTCTCATGAACCACACCCAGTGTCATTGCATGTCTGTTCCTCTAAACAAACCACACATGGATCCACCTAGTGTGATTGCATGTCTGTTCTTTTCAAAAACCACACATGGATCCACCAGTGTCATTGCATGTGTGTTCATTTCATGAAACACAACTAGAGTCATTGCATGTGTGTTCTTCTAAACAAACCACACATGGGTCCACGCCCAGTGCCATTGCATGTGTGTTCTTCTAAACAAACCACACATGGATCCACATAGTGTGATTGCATGTCTGTTCTTTTCACAAACCACACATGGATCCACCAGTGTCATTGCATGTGTGTTCTTTTCATGAACCACAACTAGAGTCATTGCATGTGTGTTCTTCTAAACAAAGGACATAAGGATCCACAAGTTTCATTGGATGTGTGTTCTTCTCATGATCCACACCCAGTGTCATTGCATGTGTGTTCTTCTCATGAACCGCACATGGATCCACCAGTGTCATTGCATGTGTGTTCTTTTCATGAACCACAACTAGAAACCACACATGGATCCACCCGGTGTCATTGCATGTCTGTTCCTCTCAACAAACCACACATGGATCCACCTAGTGTGATTGCATGTCTGTTCTTTTCACAAACCACACATGGATCCACCAGTTTCATTGCATGTGTGTTCTTCTCATGAACCACAACCAGAGTCATTACATGTCTGTTCTTCTAAACAAACCACACATGGGTCCACACCTAGTGTTATTGCATGTCTGTTCCTCTAAACAAACCACACATGGATCCACCTAGTGTGATTGCATGTCTGCTCTTTTCACAAACCACACATGGATCCACCAGTGTCATTGCTTGTGTGTCCTCTTCATGAACCACAACTACAGTCATTGCATGTATGTTCTTCTAAACAAACCACACATGGATCCACCTAGAGTGATTTCATGTCTGTTCTTTTCACAAAGCACACATAGATGCACCTAGTGTGATTGCATGTCTCTTCTTTTCACCAACCACCCATGGATCCACCAGTGTCATTGCATGTGTGTTCTTTTCACAAACCACACATGGATCCATCAGTGTCATTGCATGTGTGTTCTTCTCATGAACCACAACTAGTGTCATTGCATGTTTGTTCTTCTCACAAACTACATAAGTATCCACCAGTGTCATTGCATGTCTGTTCTTCTCACAAACCACACATGGATCCATCAGTGTCATTGGATGTGTGTTCTTCTCATGAACCACATCTAGATTCATTGCATGTATGTTCCTTCCACAAACCACATATGGATCCACCAGTGTCATTGCATGTCTGTTCTTTTCATGAACCACACCCAGTGTCACAGCATGTCTGTTCCTCTTAACAAACCACAGGTGGATCCACCAGTGTCATTGCATATGTGTTCTTTTGATGAAGCACAACTAGAGTCATTGCATGTGTGTTCTTCTAAACAAACCACACATGGATCCACCCTGTGTCATTGCGGGTGTGTTCTTATCATGAAGCACACATGGATCCACCCAGTGTGATTGCATGTTTGTTCTTTTCACAAACCACATATGGATCCACCAGTGTCATTGCATGTCTGCTCTTTTCACAAACCACAACTAGAGTCATTGCATGTCTGTTCTTCTAAATAAAGCACACATGGATCCACCCAGTGTCATTGCATGTCTGTTCCTCTAAACAAACCACACATGGATCCACCTAGTGTGATTGCATGTCTATTCTTTTCATAAACCACACAAGGATCCACCAGTTTCATTGCATGTGTGTTCTTCTCATGAACCACAAACAGAGTCATTACATGTCTGTTCTTCTAAACAAACCACACATGGGTCCACACCCAGTGTCACTGCATGTCTGTTCCTCTAAACAAACCACACATGGATCCAGCTAGTGTGATTGCATGTCTGCTCTTTTCACAAAGCACACATGGATCCACCAGTGTCATTGCATGTGTTTTCTTTTCATGAACCACAACTAGAGTCATTGCATGTGTGTTCTTCTAAACAAACCACACATGGATCCACCTAGTGTGATTGCATGTATGTTCTTTTCACAAACCACACATAGATCAACCTAGTGTGATTGTATGTCTATTCTTTTCACAAACCACACATGGATCCACCAGTGTCATTGCATGTGTGTTCTTCTCATGAACCACAACTAGTGTCATTGCATGTTTGTTATTCTCACAAACCACATAAGTATCCACCAGTGTCATTGCATGTCCGTTCTTCTCACAAACCACACATGGATCCATCAGTGTCATGTGTTCTTCTCATGAACCACATCTAGAGTCATTGCATGTATGTTCCTTCCACAAACCACATATGGATCCACCAGTGTCATTGCATGTCTGTTCTTTTCATGAACCACACCTAGTGTCACTGCATGTCTGTTCCTCTTAACAAACCACACATGGAACCACCTAGTGTGATTACATGTCTATTCTTTTCACAAACCACACGATCCACCAGTGTCATTGCATATGTGTTCTTTTGATGAACCACAACTAGAGTCATTGCATGTGTGTTCTTCTAAACAAACCACACATGGATCCACCCAGTGTCATTGCGGGTGTGTTCTTATCATGAACCACACATGGATCCACCCAGTGTGATTGCATGTTTGTTCTTTTCACAAACCACATATGGATCCACCAGTGTCATTGCATGTCTGCTCTTTTCACAAACCACAACTAGAGTCATTGCATGTGTGTTCTTCTAAATAAAGCACACATGGATCCACCCAGTGTCATTGCATGTCTGTTCCTCTAAACAAACCACACATGGATCCACCTAGTGTGATTGCATGTCTGTTCTTTTCACAAACCACACATGGATCCACCAGTTTCATTGCATGTGTGTTCTTCTCATGAACCACAAACAGAGTCATTACATGTCTGTTCTTCTAAAAAAACCACACATGGGTCCACACCCAGTGTCATTGCATGTCTGTTCCTCTAAACAAACCACACATGGATCCATCTAGTGTGATTGCATGTCTGCTCTTTTCACAAAGCACACATGGATCCACCAGTGTCATTGCATGTGTGTTCTTTTCATGAACCACAACTAGAGTCATTGCATGTGTGTTCTTCTAAACAAACCACACATGGATCCACCTAGTGTGATTGCATGTTTGTTCTTTTCACAAACCACATATGGATCCACCAGTGTCATTGCATGTCTGCTCTTTTCACAAACCACAACTAGAGTCATTGCATGTGTATTCTTCTAAATAAAGCACACATGGATCCACCTAGTGTCATTGCATGTCTGTTCCTCTAAACAAACCACACATGAATCCACCTAGTGTGATTGCATGTCTGTTCTTTTCACAAACCACACATGGATCCACCAGTTTCATTGCATGTGTGTTCTTCTCATGAACCACAAACAGAGTCATTACATGTCTGTTCTTCTAAACAAACCACACATGGGTCCACACCCAGTGTCACTGCATGTCTGTTCCTCTAAACAAACCACACATGGATCCACCTAGTGTGATTGCATGTCTGCTCTTTTCACAAAGCACACATGGATCCACCAGTGTCATTGCATGTGTGTTCTTTTCATGAACCACAACTAGAGTCATTGCATGTGTGTTCTTCTAAACAAACCACACATGGATCCACCTAGTGTGATTGCATGTATGTTCTTTTCACAAACCACACATAGATCAACCTAGTGTGATTGTATGTCTATTCTTTTCACAAACCACACATGGATCCACCAGTGTCATTGCATGTGTGTTCTTCTCATGAACCACAACTAGTGTCATTGCATGTTTGTTCTTCTCACAAACCACATAAGTATCCACAAGTGTCATTGCATGTCTATTCTTCTCACAAACCACACATGGATGCACCATTGTCATTGGATGTGTGTTCTTCTCATCAACCACATCTAGAGTCATTGCATGTATGTTCATTCCACAAACCACATATGGATCCACCTGTGTCATTGCATGTCTGCTCTTTTCATGAACCACACCCAGTGTCATTGCATGTTTGTTCCTCTAAACAAACCACACATGGAACCACCTTGTGTGATTGCATGTCTATTCTTTTCACAAACCACACATGGATCTACCAGTGTCATTGCATGTGTGTTCTTTTCATGAACCACAACTAGAGTCATTGCATGTATGTTCTTCTAAAAAAACCACACATGGGTCCACACCCAGTGTCATTGCATGTGTGTTCCTCTAAACAAACCACACCTGGATCCACCTAGTGTTATTGCATGTCTGTTCTTTTCACAAACCACACATGGATCCACCAGAGTCATTGAATGTGTGTTCTTTTCATGAACCACAACTAGAGTCATTGCATGTTTGTTATTCTAAACAAACCACACATGGATCCACCCAGTGTGATTGCATGTTTGTTCTTTTCACAAACCACATATGGATCCACCAGTGTCATTGCATGTCAGCTCTTTCCACAAACCACAACTAGAGTCATTGCATGTGTGTTCTTCTAAACAAACCACACATGGATTGTAGCATCCCATCTGTCTAACATATGTAATGCTACATGGTCTAGTAATATAATTGCTACTTCCTACATATAATTGTTGCATCATAATTATATCATTCTCATGTCATCATGCCACCTTGCATTTGAGCATCATATAAAACCCTTTTCATTTGTCTCTTCTCTCATATGCACTATTAATTGTATTTGCCTCTTGATATTGTATTTGGTTATTGATATATTGTTTAATGCCCAAGTTGAGTTGGGGGCATATCTTTTATTTCACTCCACCACTTTTTCTTTGTCACCACCTTATCATTCCACCATTCCATTTACCCATGAGCTTGTATTTCTTTTTCTTTTGATATTTATTCTAGCTCATGTTGGTTGGGGTGGATCTAATTCTAATTCCCTTTTGCTGGACCTTTATTCCACATTTTGGAATGCATAAGGATAATGCCATGTTATTATTATTGTTTTCACAAGCATAAACATGGCTATTAATTCTCATGCATGGGCCATGCAAATTATCACCATCCTCTTCTTTTGGGCGTTTGCTTGTATTTTTGGAAGTGTGGCATGGTCCTTGGAGATTCAATTCAAGGTGGCCATTCTTTGCTCCTCACCAAACCATATCTCCCTCTCTCCTTATCCATCATCTACCATATATGATCCTAGGGGTTTTTCTCTTTGATTTCTAAAACCCTCTCCCTATCTCTCCCTCTAGTATTGTTTCCTCACCATCAACTTATGCTCAACCACCAAGCCCTCTCCTCACTCCTTAGCCACCTTTTTCCCCTTTCAAATCAAATTTGCAAAAACTTCAAAAAGGGTTATCTCTTGGGCTTGTTTAAATCTGCAACCAAACCAAAAAAAACAGTTAATAAAAACAAAAAGAAATAAAGGAGAGAGCCCAGCAGCAGCCCCTTCCTACCTAGTCGCAGCCCAGCAGCACATCCGGCCCGCCCTTCTTTTCCTCTTGGGCCACTTCTTATCTTCCCCGGCCCGTACCTCTTCGCGATCAGGCCGACGCCCCCCTCTGTTTCTCTTCTTCCCCTGTATGACGCCGTCTTCTTCGCCCTTCCTGCGCGCAGACGGAAAGCGGAAGCGAGCAGGTGGCCGTCCTCCGCTGTTAGCTCACGCCTCCCGCACGCCATCTCCCCTCCTCCTATCCTCGCGCCGAGCCACACCTTTTTCTCTTACCCTAGCTCCCTGCTCAGTTTCCCCTCTCCCTCTTCTCCGCGTGCCCGCCGCCAGTCAGAGCACCGCGACGCCATTGCCGCCCTAGCCGGTGACCGAGGCCTCGTCAGGGAGCGCCGCCGTGGACCGTGGAGTCGTTTCCGCCTACGTGGAGGAGCCGAACTCGCCCGCACCTGCCCCACGCCAGTGAACCGGGCACCACCGCCGCGACCTCGCCGTCCCCCTCCGCTCCGGCCGTCCCGTCCTCTGATTTCCTATGGAATCAGGCGAGGTGAGCGCCCCCCTCTTTTTCCCTTCCCCTTTTCCGCCCCTACGCGTGCCGAGCGCCGCCCAATTTTGGCCCCGCTTGTGATCTTCCCCGCCGACGAGCAGACGAGGCCGGCATTTCCCCTCTGTTCCCCGAGACGCCCCGTCCAGTACAGCCCGCCGCCGACGAACCTCCCTGAACGAGATCCGTAGCTGGAGCTCCCCCCTATCTTTTTCGTTTTTGCAGCAAGGTCTATCTCGCTGTGGTTGCGTCGCCATCCTCGCCGGAAAACCTCGCTGTCGTCAGATCATCGTCACGATTCTGAGAGAAGTCGTCAGGTTCAGACAGAGCACGGGCGGCGATTTCCGAAAAGACCCCCCGCAACTTCTTTCGATCACGTCTAGGTCCTTTGCAGCCCCAGGGACCCCACTAGTAAGCCCCGGTGCTATCTGGCAAGAAAGCCCCCGCGTTCTGGAGTTTCCCAACCCGCACTCCCCTAGATCGCCCACGTGTCAGTCGCCCACTGGCCGCGCACGCGTGTGGCCCCATCTTCCCCGAGCCCCACCAGTCAGCCTCAGTGGCTAGCAAGCCCCGCGTAAGAAAAGGGCCGCTGTGCCGTTTTCGCCAGCTCAGCGCCGCGCCAGTTGCGGGCCCGCGCGTCAGTGACTGGGGCTGAACTCGCCTGAGTATAAAAAGTATTTCCATTTTCTGTTAAATAAAACATTTTTAGGAAAAGTTTAAATTCAAATTCAAATCAGATTTTAAATAACTTTTAAATTATAAATCCAAATAATACAAATGATATATGTTTTTGAATCAGAAAAATGTGAGGAATTCAAATATGCTATTCAAAATAATGTTTGACCACTTTAAATTTTCGAGATGATTAAAATTACAAATAAATGCCCTTTTTCTTAATAAATTAATAACTTTATTTCTATAACTCCAAATTTGACGAATAATATGTCTAAATCGATCAGCGCGACGAGCCCGTTCTATCTATGCAGTCCTTGTTCTGAATTGAAGCATGCATCATGTCATCATTAAAAATCTGAACTGTTTATGGCAATAAAACTTGACTAAACAAATAATAAAATGCTTTATTCTTGTATTCCACACCTCACCATGCCATGCTACTTTAATGCCATGTAAATTGCGCATCATTCATCATGTCATGCTTGTTTTCTTGTCGCATTTTACTTCATATGTTTGTGCACTTTATTTATGTTGGCCCTTGTTTGTTTGGTTCTTCTTCGAATAGACGTCCAGTAGGAGAATTACCAGGAATCACAGGAGTACTACCCAGATCCATCTCTCGCTTCAACTGAGCTGCCAGGCAAGCACTACCACATGCTTGCATACATATAGTACCTATTGCCTCTATCTTATTCTTGCATCATTGAGTCGCGATTGCATTAAATTGAATCCCAAGTACTGCATAGCCTTTACTTTTAAACCCCACAGAATCTTGTTCCTCCATCCCATGAGCCATTACTACAGGAGTTGTTTGTGCCATGCGAGTCGTAGGAAAGCATGTGTAGGGTATGTGAGTGTCTAATGGATAACAAGGTACCTAAACAACTTAACCTGAGTAGTAATGGGATAACTAATGAAAGAGGCACCGATGAGCAATATCTGCTATTTGGTTTTTCATGCTCACTTGTGTCCCGTAGGACCCCGAGTACTTGATTCCTGTTCCTTGACTATTTGCACTATCCACATCCGGGAGGCCTTATGGACCCCCCTGAGCTAGAGCTTGATTCATTCTTATTTCTTGGGGCCACAAGATGGTAATTATACTGTTAGGCGGATGGTAATTATACTTATTTCTTGGTGTTCATCCGCTTCCTCGTTGGTAAGCGAGGAGGAGGATGGATCTGTTAATTATACTGTTATAACTGTTGTTCTTAATTCACGGACATCCGTCTATCATTGGTTAGGCGGATGGTTAACGAGTGTCTTTAGACTTGTTAGTTATTATCTTTTGCTGCAATTGCGTCACCCCAAGTATATGTCCCCTTTAGAGGCATAAAGACTTGCTGAGTACCCCTAGGGTCTGAAACGATAAATTGTTTGATTCAGATGAACAGGTGTATTCGCAAGATGGATACTGGGTGGAGGAGACTGATGATGTTGGCAACGATCACTCGGTGTAGAGATCCCGGGAACAGGGATCCGTGAGATCTGTGGGCGGGATGTGTTTATTTATGTGGCATCTTATGCCAATTAGCTTCTTATCCGTACTCGGATCTTGTTTTTCCGCTTCCGCCTGATACTCTGATGTTTGATGTATGAGGAGCTATCCTAAACTATTATCTCTATCTAGGATATTTGGATTTTGCCGTATGGCATTGCAATATTTCTATTTCTTTTAGATGGAATGGCTCTGTGAATAGTTGTATGGTGGCTTGCATACATACTCACTTGTGTATGCAGTTGATCCCTTCGCCTGCCGATTACGCCGCTCGTTCTTGTCCCGATGTTCTGAAAGTGGTTAGGACGGCCGAAAGGTCTACCTGTGAGTGGCCCCTGGGCCCCACCGTACTATTTTAACCACTCTCGCTCATCCAGGCATGCAACTAAGAGCATAATTCACCGAGGTAGTTACAATTGGTATCAGAGCCATCCCGCCCTTCAGGGTCTCAGCCAAATGGTCATTGTCAGTCTAGCAAATATTTTTGGTAGCTATGTATACTAGGGAAAAACAAAACGTGAGAGTAGGACTGCTTCCATTTTTCTTCTTTCCCACCACCCACCCTTTTCTGGTAAGGAAGTGTAACGTTTTCAATCCTCTTCTAAAATTCAAACTAGGATTCACGTGTTCTGGGTTCCGTAGTACCATAGGTTGTGTGTGTGTGTGTGTGAATTCCTTGTTTATCTGTTGCATCCAACATGTTATCACTATCTGCCTTTTGGTTATCAACTGTTGGTACATTCCATACCGACAGTCCTTTGTAAATCGACGCAATCTATCCGATTCGTTGTATACCGATGCGATCTGTCTTACTCTTTGTAATCCGACGTTATCTTGTTTGGGGTGTTCGTTTCCGTAGTTACTAATCTTTAGGTTCATCTTAAGAAGAAGGTGTTGGGATATGTGTTTTACTGATTCATGTACGGTGTAATGATTTGAGTGCGGGATGGAGTCACGACCATACCACTACTTTTATCATTCGCTCATGTATGTTGAATTGGTAGAGTTACTAATCTTGATTCGTTAAGTGGTTTTGCGCATATAGTGGTATCTTAATGCCAAAATTTGAGGAATTTTTTTCTTTGTTAGCTTGTGTACCACACTCCTTGTTCAGTCGTGTGCGTTATGCTTAATATCTTCTAGGTGCTTTGAAGTTTGTTGATATTTTAATATCATCTCAGTGAATTGTATCCTTTAATCTTGGTTAATTCCAATTTGGTACTATTTTAGATTATTATTATTCTCCATTATAGTACTGACTTGTGTTTTATATCAATCACAGGATGGCACCACCACGCCGTTCTGAGGAGGACATACCACCTGAACTGGGGGCTGCTTTGGCAAGTATTGCTAATGCCTTGGGAACAATGCAGCAGAACCATCAGCAATTCGAAGAAAGTGTCAGGAGGAATGAGTTTGTTCCGCTACCTCCACCTCCCAAGCGAGGAGACATCAAGAGTTTTCTCAAGTTCAACCCACACCAATTTGAGGTGTCTGATCAGCCACTTGACGCTGATGATTGGCTGCGTGAAATGTCAAGGTTGCTGATGACTGCGGATGTTCCTGAGCAAGAATGGGTAAAATGTGCCACTCACCTTCTAAAGGGAGATGCAGCTCTATGGTGGGAAAATTACCTGAAGGCAGACCAATCTAGTTTTCAGCCTACTTGGGAGCAATTCACTGCGGCTTTCAAAGAGAAATATCTGTCAGAGATTGTCATGGAAAGGATGAAGGAAGTGTTTCTCAACCTCAAGCAGGGCAATGAAAATTTCAATACCTATATCAGAAACTTCATGAACCTTTCTCGGTATGGTGGCGATGAGATCTCTGATGACAAGAAGAAGCAAAAGAGGTTCAGGCAAGGGCTCAATGCATCAATCAAATATGCAATCACTCATGCAAGGCCGGGGTCTTTTCTAGAACTCCAACATACAGCTCTGCAGGAAGAAGCAAGTAGGCAAGTGTTTGAGGAGTCAAAGAAACACAGCCGCGATGCAGCAAGCTCTTCAGCTATGACAACTCCTTCTAAGCGCCGCGTGTGGGTTCCTAACACCCCACCATCGCTCCCAGCTCCACCAAGACCGTCAAGCTACGCGGCAAGGCCACCAAACTCCGTCACCGCGGCTCCTAGGGGCTACAACCACAACTACCCTGGAGCGCCTGGCGGAGTCCCTTGCTACGTTGCTCCACGTCCACCTGGTGCTTGCTACACTTGTGGAAACACTGGGCATCAGCACTGGAATTGTCCAATGAACAACAAAGCTCTTCCTCCACCACCTCCAAGACCTGCGGCAAGTTCATCTATGGTTCATGCACCTCCACCTCAGGCTCTCAACATCAACACCAAGCCCGGGTCTACGTTTGCTCGTGCCAACTGTGTCAACGTCGCTCAAGATTTGCATGCTCCTGGAGTTGTGATGGGTACGCTTCCTGTTAACTCAGTTCCTACATGAGTTTTGTTTGATTCTGGTGCTTCACATTCTTTTGTTTGTCACAAGTTTGCAAATGAGAATGAGTTAGCAATGGATCCTCTCCCCAAGCGTTTAATGGTCCTTTCTCCTGGAGCAACAATGGCATCTTCTAAAATCAGCCATGGCAATCAAATTGAGATTGGTGGTTCTTCGTTCCCGGCTTCCTTGATCATTCTCGGCAACTCTGACATTGATGTTATCTTGGGCATGGATTGGTTAACAGAAAATGCAGCTGTGATTGATTATGCTGAACGCTCAGTTTCTCTGAAAATTCCTGAAGGCCATATAGTCTATTCTCCAAGTCTGACTCCTGCAATTCAGTTTTTCTCTTTGGTGGCTCTGAATGATGATGCTATGGAAGCTATTCAGAGTGTTCCGGTAGTATGTGAGTTTCCAGATGTCTTTCCTGAAGAGTTGCCAGCTATGCCTCCTGACCGAGAGGTCGAGTTTGTGATTGAACTTGAACCTGGAACCGCTCCTATCTCCAAGCGGCCTTATAAAATGGGTCCTGCTGAGTTGGCTGAACTCAAACGTCAGCTTGATGAATAAGAGAAGTTGGGTTTCATTCAGCACAATACTTCTTCTTGGGGTAGCCCAACCATCTTTGTGAAGAAGCGAGACAAGACTGATAGACTTTGTGTTGACTATTGGGCTCTCAATGCTAAAACCATCAAGAATAAATATCCCCTTCCGCGGATTAATGATCTCTTCGATCAGCTAGCTGGAGCTATGGTATTCTCTAAGCTTGATTTGAGAAGTGTGTATCATCAAATCAAGATTCGCAAGGAAGATGTTCCCAAAACAGCTTTCACCACCCGCTATGGCATGTATGAGTACACGGTCATGTCCTTCGGTCTCACCAATGCACCTGCCACCTTCTCGAGGCTTATGAACTCGGTTTTCATGGAGTATCTTGATAAGTTCGTTGTGGTCTATCTGGATGACATTCTAGTCTATTCTAAGTAAAAGGAAGAACATGAAGAACACCTTCGGTGTGTCCTAAACAAGCTTCGTGAGAACCGCCTGTATGCAAAGTTCTCCAAGTGTGAGTTCTGGCTGCCTCAAGTCACATACCTTGGTCACGTCATCTCTGCCAAGGGCATTGCCGTCAACCCAGAAACTATTAAGACAATTGTTGACTGGCTTCCACCCATAAATGTCAAAGAAGTCCGGACTTTCCTTGGTTTGGCTAGTTACTGTCGTCGCTTCGTTTAGAACTTCTCAAAGATTGCGAAGCCTCTTACCGATCTCCTCAAGAAAGGTAAGAAATACCTTTGGACTCCTGCATGTCAAGCAAGCTTTGAAACACTCAAAGAGAAGCTCACTTCCACACTAATCTTGATTCCTCCAGATACATCAAAGCCTTTCCAGATATTCTGTGACGCCTCATTGCAAGGATTGGGTGCGGTCCTTATGCAAGAAAAACAAGTTGTTGCTTATGCCTCTCGACAGTTGAAGACACATGAGATCAACTATCCTACACATGACCTCGAGCTCGCAGCAGTTGTCTTTGCTTTGAAAGTATGGAGGCATTACTTGCTTGGCAACCATTGTGAGATCTTTTCTGATCACAAGAGTTTGAAGTATATCTTCACACAGCCTGATCTCAAACTTCGTCAGAGGAGGTGGATTGAAGCAATTAATGATTTCGATTTGACCATCAACTACACTCCGGGCAAAGCTAATGTCATGGCCGATACTCTCAGCCGAAAAGCTTATGTCAACAACCTCATGGTGGAAGAACAATAGCCTCTCTTGTGCGAGCAATTCCGCAAGCTCAACCTTGAAATTGTGGATCAAGGGTATCTTCTGAACCTTCTGGCAACCCCTCTCTTGGAAGAAAAAGTTCGCTCCATTCAACTTGGTGATCCTTACACTAAAAAGATCATCTCCAACATTCAGCTTCCGAAGTACGAGTCTTTCCACGTCGATGACCAAGGCACTCTTTTCTTCAAACACCGGATGTTTGTTCCGAACTACCCGGGTTTAAGAGAGCAAGTTCTCAAGGAGGCGCATGATTCTGTTATTTCTATCCACCCTGGCAGCACTAAGATGTACATGGACTTGAAAACACAGTATTGGTGGCCTGGGTTGAAACGATATTGTGCCAAGTATGTCTCGGAGTGTGATGTCTACCGCAGAGTTAAAGCTGTTCATCAGAAACCTTCCGGTCTTCTACAGCCATTGAAGCCTCCGGAATGGAAATGGGAGAAAGTAGAGATGGACTTCATAACTGGTTTTCCAAGGTCGCAGAAGGGCAACAATGCAATCTTTGTTTTCATCGACATGCTTTCTAAAGTGGCTCACTTCTTTCCCGTCAAGGAAACAATTTCTGCAATTCAGTTGGCTGAGCTCTATATCAACAGAATTGTCTCTCTGTATGGGGTTCCTCTTGAGATCAGCTCAGACCGCGGAAGCATCTTCACTTCCAAGTTCTGGGGAAGTTTCCAAAATGCTTTGGGAACAAAATTGAACTTCAGCACAACCTACCATCCTCAGTCGCAAGGACAAGTTGAAAGGATCAATCAGATTCTGGAAGATATGCTCCGTGCTTGCGTTATTTCTTTCGGCATGAAGTGGGAAGAATGCCTTCCTTATGCTGAATTCTCTTACAACAACAGCTTCCAGAAAAGTCTAAAGATGGCACCATTTGAGGTTCTCTATGGTCACAAATGCAGAACTCCGATTGGTTGGTCGGGCGCAGGTGAAAGAACATTGTTTGGCCCCGACATTGTAACTCAAGCGGAGGAGAAGGTTCACATCATTCTTGAAAACCTGAAGATTGCTCAAAGTCGCCAGAAGAGCAATTATGACAGAAAGCATACGGACATGGAGTATGTTCCTGGTGATCTCGTTTACCTTCGTGTCACTCCCATGAGAGGCACGCACCGCTTTGGTATCAAAGGAAAGCTGGCTCCTAGATACATCGGTCCTTTCAAAATTTGTGGAAGAAGAGGAGAAGTTGCTTATGCTCTTGAACTCCCTGAAAAACTCAAGGTCCATGATGTTTTCCATATCTCTCAAATCAAGAAGTGCTTCAAGGATCCCGGCAGGACCATGGACCATGAACTCATCAATCTCCAAGAAGATTTGTCTTATCAAGAACACCCCATAAAAATTCTAGAAGTCGCAGAAAGAAGGACTACCAACAAGTCCATAAAGTTCTGCAAGGTGCAGTGGTCGCACCATTCCGTTGATGAAGCCACTTGGGAACGCGAGGATGAGCTCCGTGCCAAGTATCCTACCCTCTTCGTGTCTTCTTTTTCTTCCTAGAATCTCGGGGCGAGATTCCTGTTTAGTGGGGGAGAGTTGTAGCATCCCATCTGTCTAACATATGTAATGCTACATGGTCTAGTAATATAATTGCTACTTCCTACATATAATTGTTGCATCATAATTATATCATGCTCATGTCTTCATGCCACCTTGCATTTGAGCATCATATAAAACCCTTTTCATTTGGCTCTTCTCTCATATGCATTATTAATTGTATTTGCCTCTTGATATTGTATTTGGTTATTGATATATTGTTTAATGCCCAAGTTGAGTTGGGGGCATATCTCTTATTTCACTCCACCACTTTTTCTTTGTCACCACCTTATCATTCCACCATTCCATTTACCCATGAGCTTGTATTTCTTTTTTTGATATTTATTCTAGCTCATGTAGGTTGGGGTGGATCTAATTCTAATTCCCTTTTGCTGGACCTTTATTCCACATTTTGGAATACATAAGGATAATGCCATGTTATTATTATTGTTTTCACAAACATAAACATGGCTATTAATTCTCATGCATGGGCCATGCAAATTATCACCATCCTCTTATTTTGGGGTTTTGCTTGTATTTTTGGAAGTGTGGCATGGTCCTTGGAGATTCAATTCAAGGTGGCCATTCTTTGCTCCTCACCAAACCATATCTCCCTCTCTCCTTATCCATCATCTACCATATATGATCCTGGGGGTTTTTCTCTTTGATTTCTAAAACCCTCTCCCCATCTCTCCCTCTAGTACTGTTTCCTCACCATCAACTTATGCTCAACCACCAAGCCCTCTCCTCACTCCTTAGCCACATTTTCCCCTTTCAAATCAAATTTGCAAAAACTTCAAAAAGGGTTATCTCTTGGGCTTGTTTAAATCTGCAACCAAACAAAAAAAACAAAACAGTTAATAAAAATAAAAAGAAATAAAGGAGAGAGCCCAGCAGCAGCCCCTTCCTACCTAGTCGCAGCCCAGCAGCACATCTGGCCCCCCCTTCTTTTCCTCTTGGGCCACTTCTTATCTTCCCCGGCCCGTACCACTTCGCGATCAGGACGACGCCCCCCTCTGTTTCTCTTCTTCCCCCGTCTGACGCCGTCTTCTTCGCCCTTCCTGCGTGCAGACGGAAAGCGGCAGCGAGCAGGTGGCCGTCCTCCGCCGTCAGCTCACGCCTCCCGCACGCCATCTCCCCTCCTCTTATCCTTGTGCTGAGCCGCACCTTTTTCTCTAACCCTAGCTCCCTGCTCCGTTTCCCCTCTCCCTCTTCTCCGCGTGCCCGCCGCCAGTCAGAGCACCGCGACGCCATTGCCGCCCTAGCCGGTGACCGAGGCCTCGTCAGGGAGCGCCGCCGTGGACCGTGGAGTCGTTTCCGCCTACATGGAGGAGCCGAACTCGCCCGCACCTGCCCCACGCCAGTGAACCGAGCACCACCGTCGCGACCTCGCCGTCCCCCTCCGCTCCGGCCGTCCCGTCCTCTGATTTCCTGTGGAATCAGGCAAGGTGAGCGCCCCCCTCTTTTTCCCTTCCCCTTTTCCTACCCTACGCGTGTCGAGCGCCGCCCAATTTTGGCCCCGCCAGTGATCTGCCCCGCCGACGAGCAGATGAGGCCGGCGTTTCCCCTCTGTTCCCCGAGACGCCCCGTCCAGTACAGCCCGCCGCCGACGAACCTCCCTGAACGAGATCCGTAGTTGGAGCTCCCCCCTATCATTTTCGTTTTTGCAGCAAGGTCTATCTCGCCGTGGTTGCGTCGCCATCCTCGCCGGAAAACCTCGCCGTCGTCAGATCATCGTCGGGATTCTGAGAGAAGTCGTCAGGTTCAGACAGAGCACGGGCGGTGATTTCCGAAAAGACCCCCCGCAACTTCTGTCGATCACGTCTAGGTCCTTCGTAGCCCCAGCGACCCCACTAGTCAGCCCCGGTGCTATCTTGCAAGAAAGCCCCCGCGTTCTGGAGTTTCGCAACCCGCGCTCCCCTGGATCGCCCACGTGTCAGTCGCACGCTGGCCGCGCACGCGTGTGGCCCCATCTTCCCCCAGCCCCACCAGTCAGCCTTAGTGGCTAGCAAGCCCCGCGTAAGAAAAGGGCCGCTGTGCCGTTTTCGCCAGCTCAGCGCCACGCCAGTTGTGGGCCCGCGCGTCAATGATTGGGGCTGAACTCGCCTGAGTATAAAAAGTATTTCCATTTTCTGTTAAATAAAACATTTTTAGGAAAAGTTTAAATTCAAATTCAAATCAGATTTTAAATAACTTTTAAATTATAAATCCAAATAATTCAAATGATATATGTTTTTGAATCAGAAAAATGTGAGGAATTCAAATATGCTATTCAAAATAATGTTTGACCACTTTAAATTTTCGAGATGATTAAAATTACAAATAAATGCCCTTTTTCTTAATAAATTAATAACTTTATTTCTATAACTCCAAATTTGACGAATAATATGTCTAAATCGATCAGCGCGACGAGCCTGTTCTATCTATGCAGTCCTTGTTCTGAATTAAAGCATGCATCATGTCATCATTAAAAATCTGAACTGTTTATGGCAATAAAACTTGACTAAACAAATAATAAAATGCTTTATTCTTGTATTCCACACCTCACCATGCCATGCTACTTTAATGCCATGTAAATTGCGCATCATTCATCATGGCATGCTTGTTTTCTTGTCGCATTTTACTTCATATGTTTGTGCACTTTATTTATGTTGGCCCTTGTTTGTTTGGTTCTTCTTCGAATAGACGCCCAGCAGGAGAATTACCAGGAATCACAGGAGTACTACCCAGATCCATCTCTCGCTTCAACTGAGCTGCCAGGCAAGCACTACCACATGCTTGCATACATATAGTACCTATTGCCTATATCTTATCTTGCATCATTGAGTCGCGATTGCATTAAATTGAATCCCAAGTACTGCATAGCCTTTACTTTTAAACCCCACCGAAGCTTGTTCCTCCATCCCATGAGCCATTACTACAGGAGTTGTTTGCGCCATGCGAGTCGTAGGAAAGCATGTGTAGGGTATGTGAGTGTCTGATGGATAACGAGGTACCTAAACAACTTAACCTGAGTAGTAATGGGATAACTAATGAAAGAGGCACCGATGAGTAATATCTGCTATTTGGTTTTTCATGCTCACTTGTGTCCCGTAGGACCCCGAGTACTTGATTCCTGTTCCTTGACTATTCGCACTATCCACATCCGGGAGGCCTTATGGACCCCCTGAGCCAGAGCTTGATTCATTCTTATTTCTTGGGGCCACAAAGTAGTTTGGGGCTTTATTACTATCATGTACTTATGCCATGTTACTGCTTTATTAAGATTGTGCGTGGAGCACCTGTACTGTTTTGGATCGTGGAATGTTTTCGCGGTATCGACAAGCCCAGTCACACTTTCGGGTTCCCAGTCGTTTACAGCCATTGACACAAACCTTGGGTCCGTCTCGGAGCCGGCCAACTTTGTTGCGGGTAGCTTAATGGGGTGGCCCCCTGAAATATTTCTGAATCCTGTGATTGCCTCGTTGGGTTTTGAGTTGGTTTTTTCGAGGTTGATCGAGTGTGTGTTGCTATTCATGCACCCCTGCAGGGTAAATCTTTCTGAAAGCCGTGTCCGCGGTTATGGACGACTTGGAGCACAGTTTCTCGATCATAGACAAGTATAACTAAAGTACCGCTTTTAATTTGACTAAGTACTTGACTAGTAAATAGTGCAATATTCATGGAATGGTTAATAAAACTGCCAACGGATGATGGGGGTTGTTCGTCCGCTTCCTCGTTGGTAAGCGAGGAGGAGGATGGATCTGTTAATTACACTATTATAACTGTTGTTCTTAATTCATGGACATCCGTCTATCATTGGTTAGGAGGATGGTTAGCGAGTGTCTTTAGACTTGTTAGTTATTATCTTTTGCTGCAATTGCGTCACCCCAAGTATATGTCCCCTTTAGAGGCATAAAGACTTGCTGAGTACCCCTAGGGTCTCACATGATAAATTGTTTGATTCAGATGAACAGGTGTATTCGCAAGATGGATACTGGGTGGAGGAGACGGATGATGTTGGCAACGATCACTCGGTGTAGAGATTCCGGGAACGGGGATCCGTGAGATCTGTAGGCGGGATGTGTTTATATATGTGGCATCTTATGCCAATTTTCTTCTTATCCGTACTCGGATCTTGTTTTTCCGCCTCCGCCTGATACTCTGATGTTTGATGTATGAGGAGCTATCCTAAACTATTATCTCTATCTAGGATATTTGGATTTTGCCGTATGGCGTTGCAATATTTCTATTTCTTTTAGATGGAATGGCTCTGTGAACAGTTGTATGGTGGCTTGCAAACATACTCACTTGTGTATGTAGTTGATCCCTTCGCCTGCCGATTACGCCGCTCGTTCTTGTCCCGATGTTCTAAAAGTGGTTAGGACGACCGAAAGGTCTATCTGTGAGTGGCCCCTGGGCCCCACCGTACTATTTTAACCACTCTCGCTCATCCAGGCATGCAACTAAGAGCGTAATTCACCGAGGTAGTGACATAGATCCACCTAGTGTCATTGCATGTCTGTTCCTCTAAACAAACCGCACATGGATCCACCTAGTGTGATTGCATGTCTGTTCTTTTCACAAACCACACATGGATCCACCAGTTTCATTGCATGTGTGTTCTTCTCATGAACCACAACCAGAGTCATTAGATGTCTGTTCTTCTAAAAAAACCACACATGGGTCCACACCCAGTGTCATTGCATGTCTGTTCCTCTAAACAAACCACACATGGATCCACCTAGTGTGATTGCTTGTCTGCTCTTTTCACAAACCACACATGGATCCACCAGTGTCATTGCATGTGTGTTGTTTTCATGAACCACAACTAGAGTCATTGCATGTGTGTTCTTCTAACCAAACCACACATGGATCCACCTAGTGTGATTGCATATCAGTTCTTTTCACAAACCACACATAGATCCACCTAGTGTGATTGCATGTATCTTCTTTTCACCAACCACACATGGATCCACCAGTGCCATTGCATGTGTGTTCTTTTCACAAACCACACATGGATCCACCATTGTCATTGCTTGTGTGTTCTTCTCATGAACCACAACTACTGTCATTGCATGTTTGTTCTTCTCACAAACCACATAAGTATCCACCAGTGTCATTGCATGTCTGTTCTTCTCACAAACCACACATGGATCCACCAATGCCATTGGATGTGTGTTCTTCTCATGAACCACATCTAGAGTCATTGCATGTATGTTCCTTACACAAACCACATATGGATCCACCAGTATCATTGCATGTCTATTCTTTTCATGAACCACACCCAGTGTTATTGCATGTTTGTTCCTCCAAACAAACCACACATGGATCCACCTAGTGTGATTGTATGTTTGTTCTTTTCACAAACCACACATGGATCCACCAGTGTCATTGCATGTGTGTTCTTTTCATGAACCACAACTAGAGTCATTGCATGTGTGTTCTTCTAAGCAAACTACACATGGATCCACCTAGTGTCAATGCATGTTTGTTCCTCTAAGCAACCCACACATAGATCCACCTAGTGTGATTGCATGTCTGTTCTTTTCAGAAACCACACATGGATCCACCAGTGTCATTGCATGTGTGTTCTTCTCATGAACCACAGCAAGTGTCATTGCATGTATGTTCTTCTCACAAACCACATAAGTATCCACGAGTGTCATTGCATGTCTGTTCTTCTCACAAACCACACATGGATCCACCAGTGTCGTTGGATGTGTGTTCTTCTCATGAATAACAGCTAGAGTCATTGCATGTTTGTTCCTCTTAACAAACCACCCATGGAACCACCTAGTGTGATTACATGTCTATTCTTTTCACAAACCACACATGGATCCACCAGTGTCGGTGCATGTGTGTTCTTTTGATGAACCACAACTAGAGTCATTGCATGTGTGTTCTTCTAAACAAACCACACATGGATCCACCAAGTGTCATTGCGTGTGTGTTCTTCTCATGAACCACACATGGATCCACCCAGTGTGATTGCATGTTTATTCTTTTCACAAACCACATATGGATCCACCAGTGTCATTGCATGTCTGCTCTTTCCACAAACCACAACTAGAGTCATTGCATGTGTGTTCTTCTAAATAAACCACACATGGATCCACCCAGTGTCATTGCATGTTTGTTCCTCTAAACAAACCACACATGGATTCACCTAGTATGATTGCATGTCTGTTCTTTTCACAAACCACACATGGATCCACCAGTTTCATTGCATGTGTGTTCTTCTCATGAACCACAACCAGAGTCATTACATGTTTGTTCTTCTAAACAAACCACACATGGGTCCACACCTAGTGTCATCGCATGTCTGTTCCTCTAAACAAACCACACATGGATCCACCTAGTGTGATTGCATGTCTGCTCTTTTCACAAACCACACATTGATCCACCAGTGTCATTGCATGTGTGTTCTTTTCATGAACAACAACTAGAGTCATTGCATGTGTGTTCTTCTAAACAAACGACACATGGATCCACCTAGTGTGATTGCATGTATGTTCTTTTCACAAACCACACATAGATCAACCTAGTGTGATTGTATGTCTATTCTTTTCACAAACCACACATGGATCCACCAGAGTCATTGCATGTGTGTTCTTCTCATGAACCACAACTAGTGTCATTGCATGTTTTTTCTTCTCACAAACCACATAAGTATCCACTAGTGTCATTGCGTGTCTGTTCTTCTCACAAACCACACATGGATCCACCAGTGTCATTGGATGTGTGTTCTCCTCATGAAACACATCTAGAGTCATTACATGTATGTTCCTTCCACAAACCACATATGGATCCACCAGTGTCATTGCATGTCTGTTCTTTTCATGAACCACACCTAGTGTCATTGCATGTTTGTTCCTGAAAACAAAACACACATGGAACCACCTAGTGTGGTTGCATGTCTATTCTTTTCACAAACCACACATGGATCTACCAGTGTCATTGCATGTTTGTTCATTTCATGAACCACAACTAGAGTCATTGCATGTATGTTCTTCTAAACAAACCACACATGGGTCCACACCCAGTGTCATTGCATGTGTGTTCCTCTAAACTAACCACACATGGATCCACCTAGTGTGATTGCATGTCTGTTCTTTTCACAAACCACACATGGATCCACTAGTGTCATTGCATGTGTGTTCTTTTCATGAACCACAACTAGAGTCATTGCATGTGTGTTCTTGTAAACAAACCACATAAGGATCCACCAGTGTCATTCGATGTGTGTTCTTCTCATGAACCACACCTAGTGTTATTGCATGTTTGTTCTTCTAAACAAACCATACATGGATCCACCCAGTGTCATTGCATGTCTGTTCCTCTAAACAAACCACACATGGATCCACCTAGTGTGATTGCATGTCTATTCTTTTCACAAACCACACATGGATCCACCAGTGTCATTGCATGTGTGTTCTTCTCATGAACCACAACTAGAGTCATTGCATGTCTGTTCTTCTAAACAAACCACACATGGGTCCACACCCAGTGTCATTGCATGTCTGTTCCTCTAAACAAACCACACCTCGATCCACCTAGTGTGATTGCATGTCTGTTCTATTCACAAACCACACATGGATCCACCAGTGTCATTGAATGTGTGTTCTTTTCATGAACCACAACTAAAGTCATTGCATGTGTGTTCTTCTAAACAAACCACACATGGATCCACCTAGTGTCATTGCATATTTGTTCCTCTAAGCAATCCACACATAGATCCACCTAGTGTGATTGCATGTCTGTTCTTTTCAGAAACCACACATGGATCCACAAGTGTCATTGCATGTGTGTTCTTCTCATGAACCACAGCCAGTGCCATTCAATGTCTGTTCTTCTCACAAACCACATAAGTATCCAACAGTGTCATTGCATGTCTGTTCTTCTCAGAAACCACACATGGATCCACCAGTGTCGTCGGATGTGTGTTCTTCTCATGAACAACAGCTAGAGTCATTTCATGTCTGTTCCTTCCACAAACCACATATGGATCCACCAGTCTCATTGCATATCTGTTCTTTTCATGAACCACACCCAGTGTCATTGCACGTATGTTCCTCTAAACAAACCACACATGGATCCACCTAGTGTGATTGTATGTCTGTTCTTTTCACAAACCACACATGGATCCACCAGTGTGATTGCATGTGTGTTCTTTTCATGAACCACAACTAGAGTCATTGCATGTATGTTCTTCTAAACAAACCACACATGGGTCCACACCTAGTGTCACTGCATGTGTGTTCCTCTAAACAAACCACACATGGATCAACATAGTGTGATTGCATGTCTGTTCTTTTCACAAACCACACATGGATCCACCAGTGTCATTGCATGTGTGTTCTTTTCATGAACCACAACTAGAGTCATTGCATGTGTATTCTTCTAAAAAAATCACATAAGGATCCACAAGTGTTATTGGATGTGTGTTCTTCTCATGAACTACACCTAGTGTCATTGCATGTTTGTTCTTCTAAACAAACCACACATGGATCCACCTAGTGTCATTGCATGTCTCTTCCTCTAAACAAACCACACATGGATACATCTAGTGTGATTGCATGGCTCTTCTTTTCACAAACCACACATGGATCCACCAGTGTCATTGCATGTGTGTTCTTCTCATGAACCACAACCAGAGTCATTGCATGTCTGTTCTTCTAAACAAACCACACATGGGTCCAAACCCAGTGTCATTGCATGTCTGTTCCTCTAAACAAACCACACCTGGATCCACCTAGTGTGATTGCATGTCTGTTCTTTTCACAAACCACACATGGATCCACCAGTGTCATTGCATGTGTGTTCTTCTCATGAACCACAACTAGAGTCATTGCATGTGTGTTCTTCTGAACAAACCACACATGGATCCACCTAGTGTCATTGCATGTCTGTTCCTCTAGGCAACCCACACATAGATCCACCTAGTGTGATTGCATGTCTGTTCTTTTCAGAAACCACACATGGATCCACTAGTGTCATTGCATGTGTGTTCTTCTCATGAACCACATCAAGTGTCATTGCATGTATGTTCTTCTCACAAACCACATAAGTATCCACCAGTGTCATTGCATGTCTGTTCTTCTCACAAACCACACATGGATCCACCAGTGTCGTTGGATGTGTGTTCTTCTCATGAACAACAGCTAGAGTCAGTACATGTCTGTTCCTTACAGAAACCACATATGGACCCACCAGTGTCATTGCATGTCTATTCTTTTCATAAACCACACCTAGTGTCATTGCATGTCTGTTCCTCTAAACAAACCACACATGGATCCACCTAGTGTGATTGTATGTCTGTTCTTTTCACAAACCACACATTGATCCACCAATGTCATTTCATGTGTGTTCTTTTCATGAACCACAACTAGAGTCATTGCATGTGTGTTCTTCTAAACAAACCACACATGGGTGCACACCCAATGTCACTGCATGTGTGTTCCTCTAAACAAACCACACATCGATCCACATAGTGTGATTGCATGTCTGTTCTTTTCACAAACCACACATGGATCCACCGGTGTCATTGCATGTGTGTTCTTTTCATGAACCACAATTAGAGTCATTGTGTGTGTGTTCTTCTAAACAAACAACATAAGGTTCCACCAGTGTCATTGGATGTGTGTTCTTCTCATGAACCACACCTAGTGTCATTGCATGTGTGTTCTTCTCATGAACCACACATGCATCCACCAGTGTAATTGCATGTGTGTTCTTTTCATGAACCACAGCTAGAGTCATTGCATGTGTGTTTTTCTAAACAAACTACATAAGGATCCACTAGTGTCATTGGATGTGTGTTCTTCTCATGTACCACACCCAGTGTGATTGCATGTCTATTCTTCTCATGAACCACACATGGATCCACTAGTGTCATTGCATGTGTGTTCTTCTCATGAACGACAGCCAGTGTCATTGCATGTATGTTCTTCTCACAAACCACACATGGATCCACCAGTGTCATTGCATGTGTGTTCTTCTCATGAACCACACATGGATCCACCAGTGCATTGCATGTCTGTTCTTTTCATGAACAACAGCATGTCTGTTCCTTCCACAAACCATATATGGATCCACTAGTGTCATTGCATATCTCTTCTTTTCATGAACCACACCCAGTGTCATTGCATGTATGTTCTTTTCACAAACCACACATGGATCCACCTAGTGTGATTGCATGTATGTTCTTTTCAGAAACCACAAATGGATCCACCAGTGTCATTGCATGTCTGTTCTTTTCATGAACCACAACTAGAGTCATTGCATGTGTGTTCTTCTAAATAAACCACACATGGATCCACCCAGTGTCATTGCATGTGTGTTCTTCTCATGCACCACACATGGATCCACCCAGTGTGATTGCATGTTTGTTCTTTTCACAAACCACATATGGATCCACCAGTGTCATTGCATGTCTACTCTTTTCAGAAACCACAACTAGAGTCATTGCATGTGTGTTCTTCTAAACAAACCACACATGGATCCACCCAGTGTCATTGCATGTCTGTTCCTCTCAACAAACCACACATGGATCCACCTAGTGTGATTGCATGTCTGTTCTTTTCACAAACCACACATGGATCCACCAGTTTCATTGCATGTGTGTTCTTCTCATGAACCACAACCAGAGTCATTCAATGTCTGTTCTTCTAATCAAACCACACATGGGTCCTCACCCAGTGTCACAACATGTGTGTTCCTCTAAACAAACCACACATGGATCCACATAGTGTGATTGTGTAACATCCCAAAATTTCATCTGAAATCATCATCATGGCACTCATATCATCATGGCATGTAATTGCATTGCATTTAGAATGTCCTCCAAAAATTTGGTGCAATTTTGAGCCATGAATAAAAAGATATGAATTATTTTGAAAATAGAATCAAAGAAAATGCTATATTACCTATTAAGCCCAAGTGAATACTTGTGATTAAAATTTTTAAATAAAAGGCAAATGTGTTCTATAATACCCTACAAACCTAATTTGAAGTTTTACAAATCTTCACAAATTGGTTTGAATCAATTTGAATCCTTAAATCAAAAGTTTTGGAGAAAACATAATTATAAAAAGAAAAAGAATAAGGGAGAAAAAAATAAAGCAGCAGACAGCTTCTGGCCTTTCGGCCCAAAACCAGCCCACCAGCCCCACCCGGCTTTTCCCCTCTCCCCCTGTTTTTCTTACCGTGCCGGTACCCACCCCCTTCCACTTACACCCCGACCCCACGCCCACGTCACCACCACCCCGTCGTCTTCAACCCCCCGGCGACGAACCACCCCACCTCCTTTGCCGTTTCGAATCGAATCGATTCCGACCGTTTCTCGTAGTAAAATCCCTTGGTGATTACCTCTACTTAATCCCCTTAACCCTCCTAATCATTTCCCCCAGTCGCCACCCCCGGAGAGCCCCCATGCTCCCCAACTTTCGAGCTCGGACCGCCGCTCACTGACGGTATCCCGGCGACAATTCCGGTGAACCCAGGCCGCCCGGCGCCCCCCCTCTGTCCCATCTGTTTTGCCATGTCCTAACGCACCTACTAACCGAGCCACGTGCTCCCTCTTGCTCCAGGTCGACGACATGGACCAAGTCCGGCGAACTCCCTCTGCCGCCACCGTCCGACGGTTTTTCTGGTAAGGGCTTAGTTCCCGCCACTTCTTTTTGGCCACTGCTAGACAGTGCAGAACCAGGCGCATTCCCCTAAACCTTTTATGTGTCTGCTCGAGTACCAGATCGACGCCACCGTCTCTTGGCTATGACCTCCGTCGTCGACGCCACTCCGGCGAGGAATACCGAGCGAAGCAGAGCTCCCCTCTCTCCATCGTGACCACCAACCAGATCGCCGAGACCACCGCAAACCCTCGGTAAGACCACTGTTTCCCTTACCCCTCTAGAATCACCGGAACGTCACTCACCTGATGTGCCGCCGCCGCGCGCCGTCGCTAGCGCCGCTGGTCCCCAGCCAAGTGATTAGGAGCTGTTCGATCAGATTTTAGCGGATAGGATTAGATCACTAAACGAAAGGGTACGGGCTAATCAGATCCGTCCATAGTCACTTAAGATCTGACGGCCCACAGCGATCGATCCGGCCGAACCGGTACCAGCCAATAAGATAGCGCCATGTCGCCAGACTATTTTGTTTAATTACAAAATAGATAGATTTAGTATTTAACTTAGAAATTCAATAACTTTTGTTCCACAATAAAAAATACAAATTTGGTGTCTATGGATTCAGAAAAATAAGACCTTTATTATGGAGGCCATGTTTCACACCTTTGCCTCTGAAAAATTGGAATTATAGGTAGAACCTTTTTAGGAGTATTTTGCTCACAAAAATTGTTCTATAAATTATTTTGGGGTATTTCTTATGCATTTAGATGAGGTATTTTATCCTAAGTACTGTAGACTCTGTAAATTATAGAGTTGTGATCATATCATTGCATTTTGCATACAGTCATGTTTTTGTAATACTTTATTGATTGAACTATTGTTGTTGTATTGATCTTGTGTAGATTGTGTGGATTGTGAAGTTTGCTGCTGTGAGGATTGTACCTATTCCCCTAGCTACCAAGGCAAGTGATATTTCATCTTATGTCCTATTATTTTTTCACTATTGCACTAGTGTTATTTTGGTAGATCTTAGCATGGTAGGATTATTTATATGTTACTATGCTATGCTATCCTATAGACTATATCTTGGTAGTATCTCCTAGTTAAAAGACTTCGTATGCTAGAATGCTTAGCCATGCTATTAGACATCGTGGGTGGAAAATACTTATCAATATAATATGGTAGGATATTATTTTTGCTTATTAAGAAAACAACTAGTGTTAATGAAACACCTGGGTGGAATGGGGCTTGCTTGGATTATGTTGAGTGGTTACTCAGGGGCCATGTCTATGGTCAGCTGGTGTATCACACTTGTGGATGGCCACCCAGGAACAAAGAGATTGGAGACATTCTTGTCAGAAAGCTTCCAGTGCAGCCACATGGCATATGGGCTCTGCCTTGACCAACTAAGTTGCAAGAACTCAGCCAGACGGACAGAAGGTGGTATATGTGGTAGGATGGAACGTGTCCGTGGTGGTCTGAGGGATTGCTTCTGAAAAGTCTTGTCTCGATGCAAGTCGAGTCTTGTGGGGAAAGTGCACCACCTCTCGAGAGGGTAAAACTAAGTACTTAGCCATGTCCCCGGTTATGGACAACTTCTGAGCCTCAAGACAGTGAAGTAGTTCAATAATCTCCTCATCCAAATTTCTCTAAGTTAAAACTTGTGGGTGAACATGGGTAAAGGTTCAGTGATGTCTATCATTGGTACCTTATAGCCTGAATGAAAAACTTACTCTTCAAAAACTATAAGTTAAACTAATTTTTAGCAAAGCCAGCCATAACCCCACTTAGCCATATATTCATGTAGTTGTTGGAGTATACTAAGTATCTATGGTATCACTTGCCAATACAATTCCAAATGTATTGACCCTTGTGGCTGTAACTTATTATGTTGCAGGATACTCTGATGATGAGTAGGGTTACGGGTCTACACTCGACATGCTTGCCTGTGGCACATGAAGACTAAAGACTCTATTATTATTATACTTTGTAATGTGAACTTGTGTCTTAGCCTTGGGCTAAGTGAGTTGTAAGAACCATTATATTCCTGGATATGCGATGTAATAATGACCTTTGTTTCTGTGTACTTCATCTTAAACTGTGGGTGCTAGCCTTTCGATCCAGGGACTAGCACTGTAATCACAGGGATCTTACCTATTATGGTCAGATCCTTACAGATTGCATGTCTGTTCTTTTCACAAACCACACATGGATCCACCAGTGTCATTGCATGTGTGTCCTTTTCATGAACCACAACTAGAGTCATTGCATGTGTGTTCTTCTAAACAAACCACATAAGGATCCACCAGTGTCATTGGATGTGTGTTCTTCTAATGAACTACACCTAGTGTCATTGCATGTTTGTTCTTCTAAACAAACCACACATGAATCCAACCAGTGTCATTGCATGTATGTTCCTCTAAACAAACCACACATGGATCCATCTAGTGTGATTGCATGTCTGTTCTTTGCACAAACCACACATGGATCCACCAGTGTCATTGCATGTGTGTTCTTTTCATGAACCACAACTAGAGTCATTGCATGTGTGTTCTTCTAAACAAACCACATAAGGATCCACCAGTGTCATTGCATGTGTGTTCTTCTCATGAACCACAACCAGAGTCATTGCATGTCTGTTCTTCTAAACAAACCACACATGGGTTCACACCCAATGTCATTGCATGTCTGTTCCTCTAAACAAACCACACCTGGATCCACCTAGTGTGATTGCATGTCTGTTCTTTTCACAAACCACACATGGATCCACCAGTGTCATTGCATGTGTGTTCTTTTCATGAACCACAACTAGAGTCATTGCATGTGTGTTCTTCTAAACAAACCACACATGGATCCACCTAGTGTCATTGCATGTCTCTTCCTCTAAGCAACCCATACATAGATCCACCTAGTGTGATTGCATGTTTGTTCTTTTCAGAAACCACACCTGGATCCACCAGTGTCATTGCATGTGTGTTCTTCTTATGAACCACAACAAGTGTCATTGCATGTATGTTCTTCTCAAAAACCACATAAGTATCCACAAGTGTCATTGCATGTCTGTTCTTCTCACAAACCACACATGGATCCACAAGTGTCGTTGGATGTGTGTTCTTCTCATGAACAACAGCTAGAGTCATTGCATCTCTGTTCCTTCAACAAACCACATATGGATCCACTAGTGTCATTGCATGTCTGTTCTTTTCATGAACCACACCCAGTGTCATTGCATGTCAGTTCCTCTAAACAAACCACACATGGATCCACCTAGTGTGATTGTATGTATGTTCTTTTCACAAACCACACATGGATCCACCAGTGTCATTGCATGTGTGTTCTTTTCATGAACCACAACTAGAGTCATTGCATGTGTGTTCTTCTAAACAAACCACACATGGATCCACACCCAGTGTCACTGCATGTGTGTTCCTCTAAACAAACCACTGGATCCACATAGTGTGATTGCATGTCTGTTCTTTTCATAAACCACACATGGATCCACCGGTGTCATTGCATGTGTATTCTTTTCATGAACCACAACTAGAGTCATGGCATGTGTGTTTTTCTAAACAAACCACATAAGGATCCACCAGTGTCATTGGATGTGTGTTCTTCTCATGAACCACACCTAGTGTCTTTGCATGTGTGTTCTTCTCATGAACCACACATGCATCCACCAGCGTCGTTGCATGTGTGTTCTTTTCATGAACCACAACTAGAGTCAATGCATGTGTGTTCTTCTAAACAAACCACATAAGGATCCACCAGTGTCATTGGATGTGTGTTCTTCTCATGTACCACACCCAGTGTGATTGCATGTCTGTGCTTCTCATGAACCACACATGGATCCACCAGTGTCATTGCATGTGTGTTCTTCTCATGAACGACAGCCAGTGTCATTGCATGTATGTTCTTCTCACAAACCACACATGGATCCACCAGTGTCATTGCATGTGTGTTCTTCTCATGAACCACACATGGATCCACCAGTGTCATTGCATGTCTGTTCTTTTCATGAACCACAGCTAGAGTAAGTGCATATCTGTTCCTTCCACAAACCATATATGGATCCACCAGTGTCATTGCATGTCTGTTCTTTTCATGAACCACACCCAGTGTCATTGCATGTATGTTCTTTTCACAAACAACACATGGATCCACCTAGTGTGATTGCATGTATGTTCTTTTCACAAACCACACATGGATCCACCAGTGTCATTGCATGTGTGTTATTTTCATGAACCACAACTAGAGTCATTGCATGTGTGTTCTTCAAAATAAACCACACATGGATCCACCCAGTGTCATTGCATGTGTGTTCTTCTCATGAACCACACATGGATCCACCCAGTGTGATTGCATGTTTGTTCTTTTCACAAACCACATATGGATCCACCAGTGTCATTGCATGTCTGCTCTTTTCACAAACCACAACTAGAGTCATTACATGTGTGTTCTTCTAAACAAACCACACCTGGATCCACCTAGTGTCATTGCATGTCTGTTCCTCTCAACAAACAACACATGGATCCACCTAGTGTGATTGCATGTCTGTTCTTTTCACAAACCACACATGGATCCACCAGTGTCATTACATGTCTGTTCTTTTCATGAACCACAGCTAGAGTCATTGCATGTTTGTTCTTTTCATGAACCACAGCTAGAGTAATTGCATATATGTTCCTTCCACAAACCATATATGGATCCACCAGTTTCATTGCATGTCTGTTCTTTTCATGAACCACACCCAGTGTCATTGCATGTATGTTCTTTTCACAAACCACACATGGATCCACCTAGTGTGATTGCATGTATGTTCTTTTCACAAACCACACATGGATCCACCAGTGTCATTGCATGTGTGTTATTTTCATGAACCACAACTAGAGTCATTGCATGTGTGTTCTTCAAAATAAACAACACATGGATCCACCCAGTGTCATTGCATGTGTGTTCTTCTCATGAACCACACATGGATCCACCCAGTGTGATTTCATGTTTGTTCTTTTCACAAACCACATATGGATCCACCAGTGTCATTGCATGTCTGCTCTTTTCACAAACCACAACTAGAGTCATTGCATGTGTGTTCTTCTAAACAAACCACACCTGGATCCACCTAGTGTCATTGCATGTCTGTTCCTCTCAACAAATAACACACGGATCCACCTAGTGTGATTGCATGTCTGTTCTTTTCACAAACCACACATGGATCCACCAGTGTCATTGCATGTCTGTTCTTTTCATGAACCACAGCTAGAGTCATTGCATGTCTGTTCTTTTCATGAACCACAGCTAGAGTAATTGCATATCTGTTCCTTCCACAAACCATATATGGATTCACCAGTGTCATTGCATGTCTGTTCTTTTCATGAACCACACCAAGTGTCATTGCATGTATGTTCTTTTCACAAACCACACATGGATCCACCTAGTGTGATTGCATGTATGTTCTTTTCACAAACCACACATGGATCCACCAGTGTTATTGCATGTGTGTTATTTTCATGAACCACAAATAGAGTCATTGCATGTGTGTTCTTCTAAATAAACCACACATGGATCCACCAGTGTCATTGCATGTGTGTTCTTCCCATGAACCACACATGGATCCACCCAGTGTGATTGCATGTTTGTTATTTTCACAAACCACATATGGATCCACCAGTGTCATTGCATGTCTACTCTTTTCACAAACCACAACTAGAGTCATTGCATGTGTGTTCTTCTAAACAAACCACACATGGATCCACCCAGTGTCATTGCATGTCTGTTCCTCTCAACAAACCACACATGGATCCACCTAGTGTGATTGCATGTATGTTCTTTTCACGAACCACACATGGATCCACCAGTGTCATTGCATGTCTGTTCTTTTCATGAACCACAACTAGAGTCATTGCATGTGTGTTCTTCTAAATAAACCACACATGGATCCACCCAGTGTCATTGCATGTGTGTTCTTCTCATGAACCACACATGGATCCACCCAGTGTGATTGCATGTTTGTTCTTTTCACAAACCACATATGGATACACTAGTGTCATTGCATGTCTGCTCGTTTCACAAACCACAACCAGAGTCATTGCATGTGTATTCTTCTAAACAAACCACACATGGATCCACCCAGTGTCATTGCATGTCTGTTCCTCTCAACAAACCACACATGGATCCACCTAGTGTGATTGCATGTCTGTTCTTTTCACAAACCACACATGGATCCACCAGTTTCATTGCATGTGTGTTCTTCTCATGAACCACAACTAGAGTCATTACATGTCTATTCTTCTAAACAAACCACACATGGGTCCACACCCAGTGTCACAGCATGTGTGTTCCTCTAAACAAACCACACATGGATCCACATAGTGTGATTGCATGTCTGTTCTTTTCACAAACCACACATGGATCCACCAGTGTCATTGCATGTGTGTTCTTTTCATGAACCACAACTAGAGTCATTGCATGTGTGTTCTTCTAAACAAACCACATAAGGATCCACCAGTGTCATTGGATGTGTGTTCTTCTCATGAACTACACCTAGTGTCATTGCATGTTTGTTCTTCTAAACAAACCACACATGGATCCACCCAGTGTCATTGCATGTGTGTTCCTCTAAACAAACCACACATGGATCCATCTAGTATGATTGCATGTCTGTTCTTTACACAAACCACACATGGATCCACCAGTGTCATTGGATGTGTGTTCTTCTCATGAACCACAACCAGAGTCATTGCATGTCTGTTCTTCTAAACAAACCACACATGGGTCCACACCCAATGTCATTGCATGTCTGTTCCTCTAAACAAACCACACCTGGATCCACCTAGTGTGATTGCATGTCTGTTCTTTTCACAAACCACACATGGATCCACCAGTGTCATTGCATGTGTGTTCTTTTCATGAACCACAACTAGAGTCATTGCATGTGTGTTCTTCTAAACAAACCACACATGGATCCACCTAGTGTCATTGCATGTCTGTTCCTCTAAGAAACCCATACATAGATCCACCTAGTGTGATTGCATGTCTGTTCTTTTCAGAAACCACACATGGATCCACCAGTGTCATTGCATGTGTGTTCTTCTCATGAACCACAGCAAGTGTCATTGCATGTATGTTCTTCTCACAAACCACATAAGTATCCACCAGTGTCATTGCATGTCTGTTCTTCTCACAAACCACACATGGATCCACCAGTGTCGTTGGATGTGTGTTCTACTCATGAACAACAGCTAGAGTCAGTGCATGTCTGTTCCTTCGACCAACCACATATGGATCCACCAGTGTCATTGCACGTCTGTTCTTTTCATGAACCACACCCAGTGTCATTGCATGTCTGTTCCTCTAAACAAACCACACATGGATCCACCTAGTGTTATTGTATGTCTGTTCTTTTCACAAACCACACATGGATCCACCAGTGTCATTGCATGTGTGTTCTTTTCATGAACCACAACTAGAGTCATTGCATGTGTGTTCTTCTAAACAAACCACACATGGATCCACACCCAGTGTCACTGCATGTGTGCCTCTAAACAAACCACACATGGATCCACATAGTGCGATTGCATGTCTGTTCTTTTCATAAACCACACATGGATCCACCGGTGTCATTGCATGTGTGTTCTTTTCATGAACCACAACTACAGTCATTGCATGTGTGTTCTTCTAAACAAACCACATAAGGATCCACCAGTGTCATTGGATGTGTGCTCTTATCATGAACCACACCTAGTGACGAGGGTTTAACTCATCAATGCCCATTGTTATGGACTTGGGTTTTGGAGAAGGTGGGAGTGTTGGAAACATCTATCGTCTAGCAAACAAGCACACTGGAGACAAAGGATTTACCCAGGTTCAGGCCTCGTAGAGGTCCCTACTCCTGCTTGTCTGCTCGTGGAATTATCAAAGGAGTCGAAAGTTACAATGGTGCGCAGATGCAATCTGGCGAAAGTTGTGGAAACTAGGGTTGCGTGTGTCCTCCTCGCCGCCCCCTCCTAGCCTTTATATAGATAGGCTAGGTCTCGGGTAGCAGGTCGATTCGGTTACAAGTTAGGGTTTTCCCCTTCAAACTTTCTATCTTTAGGTTCTTCTTGTATCTCAAGCAATCGAGAGTCCACAGGTTAGTCGAGTCCTTTCGTCTGGGCCTTGGCGACACAGTGGGCCTGTACGTATTTAGACAGTATATACCAAGATCGAGTACCTGTAGGGTATACCCATGTCAGTAGCCCCCGAGTATCCAGTGGAATCGCAGATTCGACTGGGTACTTTTTGAAGTCTTCGAGTGCCTGAATGAGTACATTTTTCGACTGCTTTCATTTATGTCATAGGGATTGTTGATATACATGCCTGATGTAGCCGAAGTATCGGTATCAGTTAACCACCTTAGGGTGAAACAACGCAATCTACTCAAACTCGAGTCCCCGGACTCAAATCCGGAAAAGTGCTGGCGTAATTCGACTCAGGCCACGGAGGTCTTACAGGAGTCGAATTCCAGTTATATGGGTGTGAGCACTTGACGCGTCCGTCAAGGCATGTTCATCGTGCCTGCAGGCACGGATATATTTCTGGTAGTGCGCAGTTAACTGCGTTGCCAAGCCTTTATTCAGGTCTTACCTTCACGCTATAAGCGCGGCATCCGAATTTTATCATCGCGGAGATGATTCGGGCAACCCAGGAGACGTAGTCTCTTTGTAGGGAAAATTATGAGACGGTGTCACCATGATCTGCGAGTGCTGATGTAATCAACGCACAGATTTTGTGCAAATAATCATAGGGTGCGTGACCAGCGCTCCCTATGGGAGTAGCCCCCGAGTGCCTGGTTGAGTCGAAGACTCAGGCAGGGACTAAACAAATTTTGCGACTGCTGTCAGCTTTGTTTGTTTGAGTTGAAAACTTGGGTTGCGACTCCTGTCGTCTTTTGCTTGCTTGTTTCAGTCGAAATTGTTTCCAGCGCTCCCTATGGGAGTAACCCACGTCCCACGTTGGGTTTGATTGTGATTGCCTGTATCCCTGCAATAAGAAAAGAAAATCATAGGGTGTGCGGCCAGCGCTCCCTATGGGAGTAGCCCCCAAGTGCTTGGTGGAGTCGAAGACTCCAGCAAGGACTAAAGTAGTCGAAGTTTTCCGCTGCATAGCTATTGATGACGTCAGTGCTGACGCGTTCATGACCTCAGTTGCCCGCGTGAGCGGTTTTGATGGGATTTGATGAGCGGTGGGTCCCACTTTCTGACTTTGACTTGACTGGGCGTGCGTAATCTTATTATTAACTGTGCCTCCTCGATTTCCGCGCGTAATGGGAGCAGTGGAGGGACGGTTCGTGCTTCCTCTACTCCACGTGTCGAGCGCGATGCGTGCCACGCGTCAGTAGGGTTTTTGTGAGCCGTTGGATTGCATCTCCTAAGGGTTAAGTAGCGATGCTACGGCGGTAATTTTCCATCTGCGCCCTTTTCTTCCTCGCTGCCATCGC
The DNA here is from genome assembly GCA_910589775.1 of Avena eriantha. Lineage (NCBI taxonomy): Eukaryota > Viridiplantae > Streptophyta > Magnoliopsida > Poales > Poaceae > Avena > Avena eriantha. Next base: position 48,796,703 of record OU342746.1, on the reverse strand, counting down.
CATTGCTGCTGCTCCTCTGCTTTTCTCCTACGCTCATCTCCTCCTCAGCTCTGGACCATCTCCGCTCGTTTCCAAGTTATTTCCTGCGTTCTCATCGCCGCCACGCAATGGGAAAGAAGAAAGGAGGCGCTGCCACTGAATCCGCCGCCACCGCTGCTGTGACGAAGAAGAAGGGTGGCCCCGCTACTACGGGCACCAGTGCCGCCGCCGGCGGAAAAAAGAAGGTCACGGGCACCCGCGTGACCAATGGCGCGTGGCGCCCCTCTATCATCAAGGCGTCCGATCTCCGTCTTCTTCGCCAAGACGGAGTTATTTCTGCAGCAGTCACCGACGCGCGCGTCCCCAGCGGTGAGACCATTCCTGTGCCTCCTGCTGGTTTTCGAGTGATGTTTCTTGCTTTCATCATTCGCGGTCTTTCTTTGCCTCTCCACCCCTTTCTTAGGGGTCTCCTCTGTTTCTATGGGCTCCAGCTCCATCAGCTGTCCCCAAACTCGATTCTTCACATTTCTTGTTTTATCACCCTTTGCGAGTGCTGGCTTGGAATCGAGCTGCACTTTGGCCTTTTCAAACGTTTATTCAAGCTAAAGCGTCAGTCCGCATCTGGCTCTTTAGTTTATGACATAGGTGGTTGTGGAATCCATGTCGACCCATCCGCCACCTACTTCGACATCAAGCTCGCCAAGTCCGTCCAGGGATGGAGGGACAGATGGTTTTATGTTCGCGACCAAAAGGCCAAGGACGAGCATTTTGGACTCGCGCCTTTCGACCCCGCGACTCCCTGCAAGAAGATGCGTTCTTGGAAGAACGTGATCATGCCCTCCGAACTCGTGGAGACAGACGTGCTATATCAATGCGTCTGCGACATCGAGAGTCGCATATGCGCAGAGGAGGGAGGTTGCACCCTTGTCAGGACTTGGCTGCGTCGTCGTGTCCAGCCTCTCCAAGCTAGAGTCCATCCCATGTTTCAATGGGGTGGTGCTGATGATGCCACTCGCGTGTTTGCCGATGGCATGTCCGTGAGTGAGGTAGATAAGAGGGTGCGACTGGTTACGAAGTACACCTTCAAGGATGTGCTTCCGAAAGCCAGTCGTTCCTCCTTTTGATGCTTCGAATCATCCTCCTGAGGTACAGTTGTGCTACGCAGTAGCTTATTTTCACGATTGCTTTTTCTATTTCTTACTTGCTCCTTTTGCTCATCTTTGCTATTTGTATGCAGGATTGGGCGGTGTCGCCTTGCATGCCTCCTCTCCCTGAGGGTATTATTCCTCGCGAAGCTTTGTAAGAGGATGAGTCTGAGTCGACTGTCCCTTCTGATGTGGAAGAGGAAGCCCCCGAGTCTGGGAGCCCGGATACTCGCAAGCGTTCGCGCAGCGAGGATTCCGACGCGTCGACTCCTTCGACTCTAGAAGGCACAGCTGTTGGCGTGGAGTTGCCAATTCCAGATGTTCCTGTGAGGGCTGTGGCACCGTCGACCCGTAAGAAGATGCGACTTCCCAAGGAGTCTTCGTCGGAGTCGGCGGAGGCCACGTTTGATCTTGACAAGTTTGACTGGTAAGTTTGCGAGTTTACTCATTCTTTTCTGTTTTCTTCTTGCTGGCTTTGCCCTGGAGTTTTCTTTTTCTCAATGCGAATTTTGTCTTGCAGTCAGGAGGCATCGTCATCTTCTAGCGACATCGAGTTTTTGAAGGAATCGGGAGTCGCGACCTCAAGGGCCAAGGTAGAGGTCAAGCGCGCTCCTTCTCCTCCGGCGGCGGCCCACTCGGGGCATATTCTTCGAGCTCTCCTCACAGAGGGGAGCATCGAATAGTTGCTCGGATGACGGCTCAGCAGACTTCTTTGGAGTCGCTAGAGGACCATGTGAGTATATTTTTTCCTTCTTTTGTAATTTTGCAGTCAACGCCTTCTGTTGTCTTCTCTGATTCCTTGTTTGGTGTAACAGCTCCTTGTAAAGGAGGCTGCGCAAGTGGCGGAGCAGGTGATGGCAATGGGTCGTCAACATGCGATGCTGGAGACACGTCACCGTGTGGTCGAAAGTGAGTGCTTCCACGCTTGTACTTTTCATATTCTCTCTGTTTGGTATATTCGACTGATAGCTAATTATTGACTGCCACGTAGCTGAGCATAACGCTTTACTGCGCAATTTCGCAACATTGGAGAAGACATTGGCTGCAGCTGTGAAGGGGCGCGATGAGGCTATCACAGCTCGTGATGATGCCCCGAAGCGCGAAGAGGATCTGCGCGCCTCCTTTGCGGCCATGGAAAAGCTATTTGAGGAGCAACTGTTCTCAGTTGCCAAGGCCCTATCAGGTACCTTTACTGGTGGATATTTTATTGTTGCTCTTTTCTGCTTCTAGATTTTTGCCGATGGCACTAGAGATTTGATCCATGTTTTTTGGTGTAGATGCTGGCGACTTGAGTTTTGACCCACAAGACCTTCTTCGTGATGACGTTCTGGCCGGCACGGTATCCACGATCGAAGACCGAAGCGCCGCCATCCAGGATACATTCTCCAAGGCCAAGGTCGCCCTTAGTCGCCTCCGGGAGGAGCTGATGCCAAAGGCGGAGCAGGTCGATACTATGGACGAGCTGGTGGAGTCACTCGCCGGGGGCGTGCCTTCTTCTTACAAGAACTCCCTCCGGGCGGCTGGTGCAACGATGTCACTCGCCATGGTGCAAGCCCACGGAGTCGAGATAGATCCCTCTGCGGTGTCGAGGACAATGCCTGTTGGCGCGGATGGTCAGCAGGTAGTCTTCGCTCCCTTTGCGACTGCTTGTGCCAAATATGGACACTCCTTGATAAATACTGTAGTCAAGTATTCGGAGGAGCTCCAACGCGCGAAGAAGGCGGTGAAAGCTTCGGCCTCAGGGGCGGGCGGCAAGTCAGTGGCATCTGATACTGCCACGGACTTGATGAAGCCTCCGAAGTCGTCGAAGTCGAAGAAGCCAGCTGCTCCGTAGTTTAACTTTTGTAATAGATGATGAATTGTCCTTTTAGTCTGAAGACATGCCTGCTGGCGAGTGCGTTTGTGAATATTTATGCTTATCTTGAATGCATCTTTTTCTCCTTGCCTTTGTGTTAATTTGGTCGCCTTATTTGCTTCTGTCTTGACTTGTGGTAGGGCACATCGAGTGTTCCCGTAGGGGGAACCCAGGACTCACCATCTCTTGATGAGACAGTGGCACCGCCGCGCTCCAGGGTAGAGGAGCTTTCCTTGCTGTCGCGACTTCGTGACCGCGTAAAGCAGCTGGAGCATGAGTTGCCCCTGATCCGCAGTAACGCAGATGTGTGGAAGTCAAAGGCGGAAAAAGCCGCCGCCCATGAGCAATATCTGCTTGGCGAGGTGACGCAGCTGGGCGACCAGTTTAAGTGTTAGTTTGCTCGTCCTCATCTTTTCCTTTGCAGTTAGTCGCAGTGGTACGTTGTACTCATGCTGTTGGTGCTGCTTCGTGTAGTTGTTAGCGCACGCCATCCGCAGGAGGAGAGGGATATGATTGCCATCCGCCTTCATGGTCTCACCCAGGAGCAACTTCAAGAGAGTGGATACTTCTAGGTAGATCATGATCGTGCGACTGCATTGGCGACCCTGCAGGATCGCGCTTCACGAGTGCTGCTCTTCCTGAAGAAGTCGCAGTCATGTTTGAAGGACATCTATTGGGCGATGTTCCCGTTGGATGACACGCCATCAAGCCTGTTGGCTCTCCTGGCCAAATTTCAGGATATGTCCGCGGTTCACGAGTGCGTGAGGCAGCAGTTGGTGGCTGGCGCCAAGGCTGCCCTCTCGATGGTGCGATTACACAGGCCTGACATGGATGTCACCGTCGTAGCTTCCGGTCTGCCAGCGCCGCCAGCCGGATCTGCTTGGAATATGGTGCCGCACTATCAAGCGGTGGACCGCCCAGAAGAGGAGATTGTCGACTTCTTTGAGGAGCAAACCAATGTTTTTCTGTTGCAGCAGTAACCAGAGTTGTGTCCTGCATATAAGTGTGTTTGTGTTGTAAGGTTCATATATATGTTATAGATAATTTATTGTCACGCGTGTATAAACAGCTTTGTTAGCGCGGGGTGCGTTGCACCATGCGAGTCCTTTTCGTTAGCCTGGCCATCCCTTTATCAACCTGCCAGGTGCGTTGCAGCTGGGTTGGGTTTTCATTAAGGGGTTTGATGGATGTGCCAGCTACTCAGGATATCGTGTTTATAGGTTCGAAGAACAGATGTATGTAGGGTGGCGTATCCCCCGAGTATAAAATTGACAGGAGTGAAAAGAAAACACAGAGTTTTGGGGCACTTAGCTTTTATTTATTTGGAGAACAGTATGAGGTACAATGTGTGGCTAAGTAGCCTTGGCTGGGTAGCCTTATTTGCGATGTAAAGGTAAAAACAGTTAGGGGTAGAAGCGTCGCAGTTGTGTGACGTTCCAAGGGTTGGAGTATGCGACTCCTGTCTCTAAGTCTTGAAGGCGATAGGCTCCACCTGGGATTACTTCTCTAATCAAGTATGGTCCTTCCCAGGGGGAATCAAGCTTGAGATGCCCCTGCTGCTTTAGTCGTAGGACCAGATCACCTTCGGCGAAGGATCTGGGGCGAAGCCTTCTACTATGGTAGTTGCGCAGGTTCTGCTGGTAGATCGTGGATCTTTCTATGGCGATTTCTCTTGCCTCTTCGAGGAGGTCTATGGAGTCTTCGAGTGCAAGAGATGACTCTGGTTCGCTATAAGCGACTATGCATGGCGCCTTGTACCTTACTTCGGCGGGTAGTACCGCTTCTGCTCCGTGCACCATAAAGAATGGCATGTAGCCTGTGGCGCTGTTTGGAGTTGTACGTAGGCTCCAGAGTACGGATTGGAGCTCATCTGGCCAGCAGCCCGCGGCTTGCTCGAGTGGTCGAAGGAGTTGCTTCTTGATGCCGCTGCAGACGAGCCCGTTTGCTTTTTCCACCTGACCATTGGTCTGTGGATGCGCGACTGAGGCATAACTGATGTTGATCCCCAGGTTTCCGCAGAATTCTTGGAACTCCTTGGATGTGAAGTTTGTCCCATTGTCAGTGATGATGTTGTGCGGTACACTGAAGCGATAGACGATGGATTCGAAGAACTTGACTGCGTTGTGCCCTGATTGCTTGGTGACTGGCATGGCCTCAATCCACTTGGTGAATTTGTCGACTGTGACCAAGAGGTAGACGTATCCTCCTTGCGAGGACCTTGGAAGTTTGCCAACCATGTCGAGACCCCACTGGGCGAAGGGCCAGGCCAATGGAATAGGCCGTAGTTCTGCGCCTGGTGCGTGTGGCTTGTCGGCGAATCGTTGGCAAGCGTTGCATTTTTGGACTATGTCCTTGGCATCGCGCATGGCCGTGGGCCAGTAAAATCTAGCTCGTAGAGCTTTGGCGACAAGGGCGCGACTACCTGCGTGGTGCCCACAGGTCCCTTCATGGATGTCGAGGAGAATTGCTCTTCCGTCCGCCATGGAGATGCATCGCTGTAGCACTCCTGTAATACTGCGTTTGTATAGTTCGCCGTTAATAATAGTGAATGCTTTGGAGCATCGCCTGATGTGCCGTGCGTCTGTCGGGTCGTCCGGTAGGTGCTTGCTGAGGAGATACGTAATGTACGGCTGTGTCCAGGATTGTTCGATCATCATGACACTTATTGGCCCTTCGAGTCCTGTGTCTAGCTCCAAGTTATCAAGTGCCATTGGCTCATTGGGTGGCGTAGCCCCCGAGTCTGTTGCTACGCTTGTTTTTTCTCTGCGGCCTTTGGCTTGATGGAGCGTTCGCAGATGCGCTCGAGAAATACCCCAGGTGGTATGGGGGCGCAAGTAGAGCCTATGTTGGCGAGTGCGTCCGCCTCCTCATTGCTTTCCCGACCTACATGTCACAACTCGCAACCGTCGAAGTCTCCCTCGAGTGTATCGTAGAGGTCGCGGCATGGGATCATGTTGTCATTTAGTGCGTCGCACTCATGCATTGTTTGGTTGACGACCATCTTGGAGTCGCCATATATGATGAGCCTCTTTGCGCCGCAGGATTTTGCCATCCTCATCCCGTGCAATAGGGCCTCGTATTCAGCCTCGTTGTTTGAGGCTGTGAACTGCATTCGCAGGATGTATTTCAGCTTGTCCCCTTGAGGTGATGTCAGTATGAAACCTGCTCCTGCTCCGTCTTTCCGCTTGGATCCATCGAAGTGCATTGTCCAGAGGTAGGACATATCTGGTTTGTCCGGGAGTTGGTTTTCCATCCAATGCATGAGGAAGTCAGGGAGAACTTGCGACTTGATTGCGTCGCGCTTTTCGTATGTGATGTCTCGTGGAGACAGTTCGATTCCCCAAAGCGCGACTCGTCCCGTGGCGTCGGGGTTATTGAGGATATGTCCCAATGGGACGTCGCTGACTACCACGATCGAGTGTTCCTGGAAGTAATGGCGCAGTCGCCCGGCGGTCATGAAGACGCCGTACGCCAGCTTCTGGTAGTGCGGGTACCGCTGTTTTGTTGGCGTGAGGACCTCGCTGAGGTAGTATACCGGGCGCTGTACGCCATGGACCTTGTTTTCCTCTGCCCGTTCGACGACGAGTACTGTACTAACCACTTGGTTGGTAACGGAGATGTACAGCAGTAGTGGCTCCCTGTCTCGTGGAGTCACCAGTACCGGCGAGGTGGATAACAGGCGCTTGAGATCTTCGAATGTTTCTTGCGCTTCCTTGGTCCACTCAAATTTGTCAGCTTTGCGGAGGAGCTGGTAGAAGGGCAGTGCCTTTTCTCCCATTCGACTGATAAATCGACTGAGGGCCGCGATTCGTCCGGCTAGTTGCTAGATGCCTCTTATGTTCTTTGGCTTCTCCATTGCCAGTATGGCCTTTATCTTTTTCGGGTTTGCCTCAATCCCTCTCGCGGAGATGAGATACCCGAGCAGCTGCCTAGATGGTACGCCAAAGGCGCATTTGTCCGGATTGAGCTTAATCCGGTAACGATCGAGGTTGGCGAATGTTTCGCGCAAGTCGTTGATTAGAGAGGCTTCCTCCTTGGTTTTGATTACTATGTCGTCGACATAGACTTGGATGTTGCGACCCAATTGCTCCTTGAGGCAAGCCTGCATGCACCGCTGGTAGGTGGCTCCCACGTTTTTTAGCCCGAAGGGCATTGTGTTGTAGCAGAACACACCGAAGGGCGTTGTAAACGCGGTCTTCTCCTGGTCTTCCTCCTTCATTCGAATTTGGTTATAGCCTGAGTATGCATCGAGGAAGCAGAGGCGCTCGCATCCAGCGGTGGAGTCGATGATTTGATCGATCTGTGGTAGCGGGAAGTGATCTTTTGGGCAGTGCTTGTTTAAAGAAGTGAAGTCCACGCACATCCGTAGGATATCCGTGTCCTTTTTTGGCACCAGCACCGTATTGGCGAGCCAAGTGCTTTCCTTGATCTCTCGTATGAATTTGGCCTCGAGGAGTCTGTTGATCTCCATGCCAACTGCATGTGCTTGTGGCTCAGACAGTCGCCTGATTGTTTGCTTGACTGGCCTTGCGTCGGGGTTGACGTTGAGTGCGTGCTCGGCAAATTCCCTGGGAACTCCTGACATGTCCGCAGGACACCAGGCAAAAATTTCCCAGTGCTCACGGAGGAATTCGACGAGCGCGAGTTCCTATGCGGGACTCAAGTTGTTGGCGACGAGGGCCATTTTGGCGGGATCTGTCGGATGGACCTGCACCTTCTTTGTGTGCACAGATGAGTCGAAGGAGAGATCAGGTGAGCTTGGCCTACTCGGGGGAGGAAGGCTGTTGTCTGTCATTTCCTTCAATCGCGCGAGCTCCTCCTGCATGCCAAAGGACTGGGAGATTCTGTTGAATTCCCTGTCGCAACTGTCAGATCGCTCAAAGCTTATGTTGATCGTGATGACGCCGTTGGGACCTGGCATTTTCATCTGCAAGTAGGCGTAGTGGGGTACCGCCATGAACCTAGCGAACGCGACGCGTCCGAGGATGTAGTGGTATTGTGAGGGCCAGTCGACGACCTCAAAATTGATGCGCTCGCGCCGGAAGTTCCTTGGCGTGCCGAATATGACGTCGAGGTTGATTTTTCCCAGGGGGTATACGCCCTTCCCTGGGACGATGCCGTGGAACGTTGTGTCCGATGCCTCCAAGCAAGTTAGAGGGATCCTCATTGCTCGCAAGGTACTCACGAATATGAGGTTGATGCCGCTTCTGCCATCCATGAAGACGCGACTCATGTCGAAGCCTCCAATTTGCGCCTCGAGTACGAGGGGGAAATGGCCTGGGCGAGGTACTTGAGGCGGGTGGTCTCGTTTATCGAAGGTGATGCACGACTCACTGCCACTGAGGTACTCAGTGGTGGATGGTGGTGAGTGCGTGGCCAAGTTGACTTGGCGAGTGATGGCTTTTTGCACCCTGTTGGAGGGGCGCCCCTTTTGGATCATCATGGTACCCATGGCCCGTGGGTACGGTTCTCCTCCGTGGTGCTAGTCCGGTGCAGCCCCGTTTGGGGGTGGCCCCGGTGGTGGTGGTGGTGCGCCATGTGCCACGGCGCCTGGAGCGGCCCCGTAGCCTCTTTCGACTGTGTTGCGGTTACTTCCGAACCAATCCCTCGTGTAGTTTGAGGAACTCGCGGTAGTCCTTGAGGAGGTGGCTAGAATTTCTCTTGCCGTCATGCTTGTCGATGTAGAAGTGTACCGTGCATGGTCCGGACAGTTTTTCCTCGATGGAGGTCGCGGGTGCCTCGTCGCGAGTGCGACGTTGCCACACTTGCATGGTTTTCCCAGAGTCGCGGTATCCACCATTGTGGTATCCGCTATTGCGGTTGTCATCGCGTCTATCGGCGTAGCCGGCTGTGACCAGGTTGACGTCGTCACGGTTGTCGTAGATGCGCATGCGGCGTTAGCCTCGGTGGTCGCGTCTGCGTTTGAGTTCTGCCTCCTCGTCGGAGTGAGCGCGGTTCTTCATCGAATCTTCTCCATCAGCCCACCGATTCACGATCTCCATCAGGTGGTCGATGGTCTGGGGCTTTGAGCGGCCCAGCTCCTCCCTAAGCTCTAGACGACGGACGCCACCGTTGAATGCGTCAATCGCGCGGTCTTCCGACATGTTTTCTGCGGAGTTCTTGATGATGGACCACCTTTGGATGTATGAGCGCAGCGATTCGCCAGATCTTTGCTGGCAGCATCTCAGTTCTTCGATTGATGCAGGCCATTTGTACGTGCCTTTAAAGTTGCGCACGAAGCTGTAGACCAGCTCATCCCAACTGCGAATGGATCCGCGTGGGAGGTTATTGAGCCATGCTCAGGCGGCGCCCTGCAGCTGTAGCTACAAGCATTGCATGGCAGTACTTCGACTGCCTCCGTGGAGCCTGACGGAGGAGATGTGATCCTCTAGCCAGATTTTAGGGTCCTGTAGACCATCGAACTTTGGATTTTCTGACAGAAGTTTAAACCCCTTAGGCATTCGCTTATTCCTAATGGATCTGCTGAAGCATCTGGCGTCGCAGAGTTCCTCGTCTTCCTCTTCCGAGTCAGTCGACCGAGCACGTCGTTCTCTTGACTTGTCGATCTTGCGTTGTGTGAGGTCGTTGCGCGCATCGTAGTCGCGATCGTGTCATCGTGAACGACGGCGTCGAGACAGGTCGTGACTGTCATCGCTGGATGAGGGCGAGGAGTAGCGTTTTGCTAGCGCTTTTCCCTTTTTTGGGTCTGGTACCGGCTCCTTGTCGAGGGCGGCCACGATTAGCTCCAAACCCGCGATCGTAGATCGGTGCATGGCGGTTCGGCGATCTCCAGCCGGTGGCTGGTTGTTGAGGAGGTACATGGTGGCTACTGTCACCGCGGCCTGCGGCGTCCTGGGGACCACGTTGCCTCTCGTGTCGACTGTCATAGAGCCAAAGTCGAGGACTTTTGCAGCATCTATGCGCTCTTGTTCGGTGAGGTGAGCCATTCGCGACTGCCTCTTCTTGGTGATGTACTCGTTGCCTCATGAGGAGGATCCTCCGTAGGAGGAGAGCCCAGCGCGACGAAGGCTCGACTCGTCCGCCGCCTTCTTACACGCCTCAAGTTACGCGATTGCTTGTTTTTGGCGCGTGAACTCTTCTCTTAGGAGCCAGTGGTAGCCCATCAGTAGTTCCTGCGGGGACCCGAGGGGTAGCGGTGTACCTCGTAGGGCCTCGCGGCAGCGCTCCCACTCTTGCTCGTTGAGCTTGATTACGACGCGTTCGCCGGTTTACTCATTGATTATACTAGGAGGTTCGACTGCTCCCCCATTGGCGCCATTACCGCCGTTGCCGCGATTGGCGGAGGTGTCGCCTGCATTAATGACGGCGCACATGAAGTGATTGGGGAAGCTGCTTCTTCCACAACTTTCAGATTCAGAACCGTAGGTTCCATCTTCTGTGGCCAGATCGCTCAGATCGAAGTCGCGACTGCTGTCGTTGATCGTGTTCCCGACTGCCACCGGAGCATTGAGCTCACTGAGGGTGCCGATTGATGGAGGGAACCATGATGCCGGGGCAATCGCCGGTGTCGTCGGTTCATCAGGCATGCGAAGCGTGCCCATCTGACCAACCTAGAAGCGGAAGCTCCCAATCGCCATGCTAATTCCGTCGCCCACGGATTCGAAGGCCGGGCGGGTGGCCGGCGTGTGGACGGTGAAGTCAAAGGCACCAAAGAGCTGGCGAATCTCCGCTGTTGCGGAGTTGTAGATCGCAGTTGATGGGGCCGAAGAAGCCGCAACATCAGCACTCCCAATTCCCACAGACGGCGCCAATTGACGAGGGTTTAACTCATCAATGCCCATTGTTATGGACTTGGGTTTTGGAGAAGGAGGAAGTGCTGGAAACATCTATCGGCTAGAAAACAAGCACACAGGGGACAAAGGATTTACCCAGGTTCAGGCCTCGTAGAGGTCCCTACTCCTGCTTGTTTGCTCGTGGAATTATCAAAGGAGTCGAAAGTTACAATGGTGCGCAGATGCAATCTGGCGAAAGTTGTGGAAACTAGGGTTGCGTGTGTCCTCCTCGCCGCTCCCTCCTAGCCTTTATATAGATAGGCTAGGTCTCGGGTAGCAGGTCGAGTTGGTTACAAGTTAGGGTTTTCCCCTTCAAACTTTCTATCTTTAGCTTCTTCTTGTCTCTCAAGCAATCGAGAGTCCGCAGGTTACTCGAGTCCTTCCGTCTGGGCCTTGGCAACACCGTGGGCTTGTACGTATTTAGACCGTATATACCAAGCTCGAGTACCTGTAGGGTATACCCATGTCACCTAGTGTCATTGCATGTGTGTTCTTCTCATGAACCACACATGCATCCACCAGTGTCATTGCATGTGTGTTATTTTCATGAACCACAGCTAGAGTCATTGCATGTGTGTTCTTCTAAACAAACCACATAAGGATCCACCAGTGTCATTGGATGTGTGTTCTTCTCATGTACCACACCTAGTGTGATTGCATGTCTGTTCTTCTCATGAACCACACATGATTCCACCAGTGTCATTGCATGTGTGTTCTTCTCATGAACGACAGCCAGTGTCATTGCATGTATGTTCTTCTCACAAACCACACATGGATCCACCAGTGTCATTGCATGTGTGTTCTTCTCATGAACCACACATGGATCCACCAGTGTCATTGCATGTCTGTTCTTTTCATGAACCACAGCTAGAGTAATTGCATATCTGTTCCTTCCACAAACCATATATGGATCTACCAGTGTCATTGCATGTCTTTTATTTTCATGAACCACACCAAGTGTCATTGCATGTATGTTCTTTTCCCAAACCACACATGGATCCACCTAGTGTGATTGCATGTATGTTGTTTTCACAAACCACACATGGATCCACCAGTGTCATTGCATGTGTGTTCTTTTCATGAACCACAACTAGAGTCATTGCATGTGTGTTCTTCTAAATAAACCACACATGGATCCACCCAGTGTAATTGCATGTGTGTTCATCTCATGAACCACACATGGATCCACCCAGTGTGATTGCATGTTTGTTCTTTTCACAAACCACATATGGATCCACTAGTGTCATTGCATGTCTGCTCTTTTCACAAACCACAACCAGAGTCATTGCATGTGTGTTCTTCTAAACAAACCACACATGGATCCACCCAGTGTCATTGCATGTCTGTTCCTCTCAACAAACCACACATGGATCCACCTAGTATGATTGCATGTCTATTCTTTTCACAAACCACACATGGGTCCACACCCAGTGTCATTGCATGTATGTTCCTCTAAACAAACCACACATGGATCCACCTAGTGTGATTGCATGTCTGTTCTTTTCACAAACCACACATGGATCCACCAGTGTCATTGCATGTGTGTTCTTTTCATGAACCACAACTAGAGTCATTGCATGTGTGTGCTTCTAAACAAACCAGACATGGATCCACCTAGTGTGATTGCATGTATGTTCTTTTCACAAATCACACATAGATCCACCTAGTGTGATTGCATGTTTGTTATTTTCACAAACCACACATGGATCCACCAGTGTCATTGCATGTGTGTTATTCTCATGAACCACAACTACTGCCATTGCATGTTTGTTCTTCTCACAAACTACATAAGTATCCACCAGTTTCATTGCATGTCTGTTCTTCTCACAAACCACACATGGATCCACCAGTGCCATTGGATGTGTGTTCTTCTCATGAACCACATCTAGAGTCATTGCATGTCTGTTCCTTCCACAAACCACATATGGATCCACCAGTGTCATTGCATGTCTGTTCTTTTCATGAACCACACCTAGTGTCATTGCATGTATGTTCCTCTAAAGAAACCACACATGGAACCACCTAGTGTGATTGCATGTCTATTCTTTTCACAAACCACACAAGGATCCACCAGTGTCATTGCATGTGTGTTCTTTTCATGAACCACAACTAGAGTCATTGCATGTGTGTTCTTCTAAACAGACCACACATGGATCCACACCCAATGTCATTGCATGTGTGTTCCTCTAAACAAACCACACATGGATCCACATAGTGTGATTGCATGTCTGTTCTTTTCACAAACCACACATGGATCCACCAGTGTCATTGCATGTGTGTTCTTTTTTTATGAACCACAACTAGAGTCATTTTATGTGTGTTCTTCTAAACAAACCACATAAGGATCCACCGGTGTCATTGGATGTGTGTTCTTCTCATGAACCACACCTAGTGTCATTGCATGTGTGTTCTTCTAAACAAACCACACATGGATCCGGGCTTGTTCGTCTGCGGTACCAAAGTTGGCAGGGCAGCGCATGGGGGTACCTAAGTTGCCTGGAATTACCGCGTTACGAAAAGTTAGGCCGCCAACTACTGAGAGGGGTCATTTTGAGGCAAACTCATCTCAGCCCTGCCAAATACAAACATTCCGTTAAACCGCCCCGTGAAGTAGACGGTCGGGACCCACATGTCGGTTTCCTGTCCGTGACGTGGGCGCCAACGCGGCAACCACTTAGGCAAATCGAGAAGCTAAGTGGATTGGATGCGTTGACCAATTTCACAAATCCATTCCCAACTTCCCTCTAGCACCAGCGGCGTCGGAATCCACCATCCAGGCAGGACGATCCCTTTGGACATTTGACTTCCGGGGCCAATTTGATGCACCTAGTTGCTGCACCTAGTCGTTGATACCGAGCTCCAATGGTGCATGCCGTAGCTGCCGTTGCGAGGCTCTAGCCCGCCTCCGCCGCCGACGAGCCGAGCAGCTCGGAGGATGGCAGATCCTACTATCAAGAAAGAAGAAGTTTTGTCTACAAGCGGGTGATCTACCCTTCTCTTTGCTATTCGCACTAGTTACAAGTGCTAGCTGGCTACTGAACCTCAAAATGTTTGTTAGCCCATCGCTGACAAACATATTTTGTCCATAGTTTTCTGTCAAGTGGGATTTGCGCGGACCCCCCTTACCTGGTTACGGTAGTCCTCTATAGGTACGACTCTAAGGGCAACATGTATGGACACCATTGTTTCACGATGGAAGAAGCGCCTGCGCAGATCTGCACTATATCTGGTATGGTTGCTGCTCTGCGTAATCATGTTGAATTATGGCCAAAGCAGACTGCAAAGTTCAGCTTCATGGATGAACGTGGCATCATGGTTCCTATAACGTGTGACAGTCAGCTAATTGGGTTGATGAAAAGGTATGCTTCGGCTGCCATGTTTGAGTTGAAATGTGATGTACTGGATGTGGAAGCTGCTGCAACTGGGAGTCGCCCTTCTATTCTTGGACAGGGTGGTTGCTCGAACCCAATTAGCTCCTGGTAAGCAAAAGTCTCTTGGGTTCGCATGTTTGTGCTGAATTGTAATTTTTGTTTTATTTACTCTATAGATATTGGGCAGTTATGCAACAGTCTTGTTTCTTTGACAGGAAGCGCTGCAAGGTTAGAAACATGACTGCCGGGTCAGTCATTTTGCTTCCCGAAGAAATTAAAAACGAGTGGAAAGATGTCATTTTGTTGCCCGAAGAAATTAAAAATGAGTGGAAAGATGATGCTGGACACTTCTGGTGCCCATTGTCCCGGTGATGCAGAGTACGTGAAGCTAAGAAAATTGGCACCGAGGAAGAGGAAGAAGGCAGGAAATGAAGAAGCCATTGGACGTGAAGACTTGGCACCCAGGATGCGGAAGAAGGCTGCTGGCAATGAAGATGCATAGCAATGTGTTGAACTCGAACCTATATATGTAATTCTGTTAAATTCTGATCGCTCTGTGTGTGGCACGTTGCTGGGCAAAACAATCTACCCACGTTCTCTGAGTAAAATGTACCACGACATAGGGTTTGGAAACGCCTGAGTCAGTAGTTGAATCCAAAATTGTGATTGTGCCACTACTATCTGAAAACAATGATCCACCAGTTCCACGATTGCTGAGGGGCAGGAGGTCTCCAAATACGACGGAATGTAAGTGGCACATAAATAAATTATTTAAGCTGCCACACTCCACGAAACAGCAACTTATTTCAGATGCTGCACAACGACGTGGCAACATAAACAACAATGTTCTCACCGATAATGCCCAGTTGAGGAGGAAATGGGTACCACTTTCTGGCCTAATCTTGAGCCCGTCTATCTCACCTCCTCTCTGCTCCTGCATCCCCTGCATCTGGCGAAGCTCCCGGATCTCCAGTAATCGGGTGTACGTGCTTCCACTTTATAAATTGTGGTTGTGCCATTTGCATGCGGCACAATCCACGTAGATTACGTTTAAACAAACCACCAGTGTCAGAATACACTAGTAGAAAAGGTGTCTTTGGTCCACGGTTACGTTTCCAATCCGGGACAGAGATCTAAATCGAGGCAGAAATTGATCTAAATCATAAATTCTTCCACAAATTAATGCGGGGTCAGAGCAATTTTTTTCCTCCCAGGAATCCGGGACCAATAGTTCAGACCGCTAGGTCAACAAGTACAAATATTACAACTTAAAAAGGCACGGAGCTTAAGCGAAATAGAACTAGTTATCACACATCTCCTTGATCTTCCTAATCTTGGCCCGATGCTCATCTTCCTGCGAGAGCAAGGATCGAATTGTCTGCTCCTTCCTTTTAGCATCTTCCTTGCACAGCTTCAATTGTTTCTCTGCATTTTTCCTCATGCACTTGTCAATACTCGTAGTTATGTACTGCAGGACTTTGGCCTGGTGGAGATCGTTCCTTGCTTGAGTCAGTTCTTGCTCTACTTTAGCCTTCAGGGCCAACGCCGCGTCTCTCTCCTTCTCGACTTTGATAACCTTGTCTTGCACCCACCTGAGATCTTGCTTATGCTTGGTCGTGTCAACTGGTTCCCATAGCTTCATCTCAACACTGTCAAGAAGTGAGCTGAATACGGATTCTTTCAACTCAACAGTCATTTCCCATAGTTTGTCCAACGTTTTTTGCATCGATTTGGGCCACTCTGGATCTACCGATTTGACAACACCGCAACTTCCGCCTTGCATCATTCCACGATGTCCTTGACACCGTAGAAACCTCATGCCTACGTTTCGTCCTTCGAAGGCTACAAATTTAGCGGGCACATATCCATGTTTACATACCAGAGGACTGTCTTCATCCTCTAAACCGTGATAGTCGGAGTCATACATCGTCTAGTTGGCCTAACACATCATACGCGCATGAGTAAACAGATTAGATCTAGCTCAAAAAATAGATAACTGGCCACAGATGATAGAAATAGAGATGAGACGACTCACATAAAAATCATCGTCCCTGTCGTCACGACGCGTTTCCTCGCAGTCTCCCCTTGAACCCATGGCAAGAGGGGTGGGGGGTGGCTTCCGGAGACGGGATTGGGATGGAGGCGCCGTCGGCTAGCGGCCACGGCAGGATGGGAGTGAAGTGGGGAAAGTGGCTTCGAGGGTAAGGAAGAGAAGTACGGGGAGGAATAGAAGTAATGGGGACGTGACACTAGGATGTGGCCCGCTGAACTCGTGAGACGTGACACTCGAAACAGGGGAGCGCCCGGTGTTGCTAGTTTGTCCATCCCAATCATGCGTGGCCAATCATGCCACAGAACAACCTACTCGCGGATCGCTCTCACGAAGACCATCCCAATCGTGCAAGCGCCCCAGTCGCACGGTATGTAACAATCGTCAAGCAGAACAACTATGTTAGGGCGTGCCTTCTAGAAGACTCGGTCTAACGGCTACCCATGCAATGACACTGGGTGTGGTTCATGAAAATAACAGACATGCAATAACATCGGTGGATCCATGCGTGGTTTATGGAAGTAACAGACATGCAATGACTCTAGCTATGGTTAATGAAAAGAACACGCATGCAATGACAATGGGTGTGGTTCATGAAAATAACATACATCCAATGACACTGGTGGATCCTTATGTGGTTCATGAAAATAACAGACATGCAATGACACTGGTGGATCCTTATGTGCTTTCTTTAGAGGAACAGACATGCAATGACTCTAGCCGTGGTTCATGAAAAGAACAGACATGCAATGACATCGGGTGTGGTTCATGAAAAGAACAGACATGCAATGACTTATGTGTTTTGTTTAGAAGAACACACATGCAATGACACTGGGTGTGGTTCATGAAAAGAATAGATAGGCAATGACACTGGTGGATCCTTATGTGGTTTGTTTAGAAGAACAGGCATGCAATGACACTGGGTGTGGTTCATGAAAAGAACAGACACGCAATGACATTGGTGGATGCTTATGTGGTTTTTTTTAGAGGAACAGACATGCAATGACATCGGTGGATCCACATGTGGTTTATGGAAGTAAAAGACATGCAATGATACTGGTAGATCCTTATGTGGTTCATGAAAAGAACAGACATGCAGCAAAACTGGGCGTGGTTCATGAATAGAACAAACATGAACTGACACTGGGTGTGGTTCATGAAAAGAAAGACATGCAATGACACTGGTGGGCCCATTCTTATGTGGCTCATGAAAAGAACAGACACGCAATGACACTGGTGGATCCTTATGTGGTTTGTTTAGAAGAACACACATGCAATGACACAGGTGGATCCACATGTGGTTTATGGAAGTAAAAGTACTGCAATGACACTGGGTGTGGTTCATGAAAAGAACAGACATGCAATGACACTTGTAGATCCTTATGTGGTTCGTGAAAAAAACAGACATGCAATGACACTGGTGGATCCTTATGTGGTTTGTTTAGAGGAACAAACATGCAATGACTCTAGCCGTGGTTCATGAAAGCACAGACATGCAATGACACCGGGTGTGGTTCATGAAAAGAATAGACATGCAATCACTTATGTGGTTCGTTTAGAAGAACACACATGCAATGACACTGGGTGTGGTTCATGAAAAGAACAGATAGCCAATGACACTGGTGGATCCTTATGCGGTTTGTTTAGAAGAACACGCATGCAATGACACTGGGTGTGGTTCATGAAAAGAACAGACACGCAATGACACTGGTGGATCCTTATGTGGTTTGTTTAGAGGAACATACATGCAATCACACTAGGTGGATCCATATGTGGTTTATGGAAGTAAAAGACATGCAATGACTCTAGCTGTGATTCATGAAAAGAACAGACATGCAATGACACTGGTGGATCCTTATGTGGTTCATGAAAAGAATAGACAGGCAATGACACTAGTGGATCCTTATGTGGTTTGTTTAGAAGAACACACATGCAATGACACTGGGTGTGGTTCATGAGAAGAACACACACGCAATGACACTGGTGGATCCTTATGTGGTTTGTTTCGAGGAACAGACATGCAATGACACCGGTGGATCCACATGTGGTTTATGGAAGTAAAAGACATGCAATGACACTGGTAGATCCTTATGTGGTTCATGAAAAGAACAGACATGCAGTGAAACTGGGTGTTGTTCATGAATAGAACAAACATGCACTGACACTCGGTGTGGTTCATGAAAAGAACAGACATGCAATGACACTGGTGGGCCCATCCTTATGTGGTTCATCAAAATAACAGACACGCAATGACACTGGTGGATCCTTATGTGGTTTGTTTAGAAGAACACACATGCAATGACATCGGTGGATCCACATGTGGTTTATGGAAGTAAAAGACATGCAATTACACTAGGTGTGGTTCATGAAAAGAACAGACATGCAATGACACTGGTAGATCCTTATGTGGTTCGTGAACAGAACAGACATGCAATGACACCAGTGGATCCTTATGTGGTTTATTTAGAGGAACAGACATGCAATGACTCTAGCCGTGGTTCATGAAAAGAACAGACATGCAATGACACCGGGTGTGCTTCATGAAAAGAACATACATGCAATGACTTATGTGGTTTGTTTAGAAGAACACACATGCAATGACACTGGGTGTGGTTCATGAAAAGAACAGATAGGCAATGACCCTGGTGGATCCTTATGTGGTTTGTTTAGAATAACACGCATGCAATGACACTGGGTGTGGTTCATGAAAAGAACAGACACGCAATGGCACTGGTGGATCCTTATGTGGTTTGTTTAGAGGAACAGACATGCAATCATACTAGGTGGATCCATATGTGGTTTATGGAAGTAAAAGACATGCAATGACTCTAGCTGTGATTCATGAAAAGAACACACATGCAATTACACTGGTGGATCCTTATGTGGTTCATGAAAAGAACAGACATGCAATGACACTGGTGGATCCTTATGTGGTTTGTTTAGAAGAACACACATGCAATGACACTGGGTGTGGTTCATGAGAAGAACACACACGCAAAGACACAGGTGGATCCTTATGTGGTTTGTTTCGAGGAACAGACATGCAATGACACCGGTGGATCCACATGTGGTTTATGGAAGTAAAAGACATGCAATGACACTGGTAGATCCTTATGTGGTTCATGAAAAGAACAGACATGCAGTGAAACTGGGTGTGGTTCATGAATAGAACAGACATGCACTGACACTGGGTGTGGTTCATGAAAAGAACAGACATGCAATGACACTGGTGGGCCCATCCTTATGTGGCTCATGAAAAGAACAGACACGCAATGACACTGGTGGATCCTTATGTGGTTTGTTCAGAAGAACACACATGCAATGACACAGGTGGATCCACATGTGGTTTATGGAAGTAAAAGACATGGAATGACACTGGGTGTGGTTCATGAAAAGAACAGACATGCAATGACACTTGTAGATCCTTATGTGGTTCATGAAAAAACATACATGCAATGACACTGGTGGATCCTTATGTGGTTTGTTTAGAGGAACGGACATGCAATGACTCTAGTCGTGGTTCATGAAAAGAACAGACATGCAATGACATCGGGTGTGGTTCATGAAAAGAACAGACATGCAATGACTTATGTGGTTTGTTTAGAAGAACACACATGCAATGACACTAGGTGTGGTTAATGAAAAGAACAGATAGGCAATGACACTGGTGGATCCTTATGTGGTTTGTTTAGAAGAACACGCATGCAATGACACTGGGTGTGGTTCATGAAAAGAACAGACACGCAATGACACTGGTGGATGCTTATGTGGTTGGTTTAGAGGAACAGACATGCAATCACACTAGGTGGATCCATATGTGGTTTATGGAAGGTAAAGACATGCAGTGACTCTAGCTGTGATTCATGAAAAGAACAGACATGCAATGACACTGGTGGATCCTTATGTGGTTCATGAAAAGAACATACATGCAATGACACTGGTGGATACTTATGTGGTTTCTTTAGTAGAACACACATGCAATGACACTGGGTGTAGATCATGAGAAGAACACACACGCAATGAGACTGGTGGATCCTTATGTGGTTTGTTTAGACGAACAGACATGCAATGACAACGGTGGATCCACATGTGGTTTATGGAAGTAAAAGACATGCAATGACACTGGTAGATCCTTATGTGGTTCATGACAAGAACAGACATGCAGTGAAACTGGGTGTGGTTCATGATTAGAACAGACATGAACTGACACTAGGTGTGGTTCATGAAAAGAAAGACATGCAATGACACTGGTGGGCCCATCCTTATGTGGCTCATGAAAAGAACAGACACGCAATGACACTGGTGGATCCTTATGTGGTTTGTTTAGAAGAACACACATGCAATGACACCGGTGGATCCATATGTGGTTTATGGAAGTAACACACATGCAATGACACTGGGTGTGGTTCATTAAAAGAACAGACTTGCAATGACACTGGTAGATCATTATGTGGTTCATGAAAGAATAGACATGCAATGACACTGGTGGATCCTTATGTGGTTTATTTAGAGGAACTGTGGCGCCCCGCAAAATTACTACTAGAAAATCGCGTTGTTTTTGTGCATTGCATCATCATGACCGCATGATCATGTCATCATGCCGCATTGCATTTGAGCATCGACTTCATCATGCATGGTTTTTGCCTAAACTATTTTCGGAACACCTAGTTTTGTTTTCTAAATATCCCTTGTCTTCGTTTCAAATTTTAAAACCGGGATTTTCCGGATATTTTTGTTTCGTCTAAAAACGGTTTGGAAAAGCCCCATTTTAAATAATAAAATTTTATATTATTTTTGGGAGGCAGCCAGCCGGGCCCGAAAGCCCAGCCGGCCACCTCCAGATAAAAACCCTATTTAATCCTAGTCCTACCCAAACAAATCTGGCTCACCCCTCACCCCTACCCTATCCACCCACGCGCCTGCCCCCACCATCTTTTTCTCTCCCTCCCGCACATTTCCCCACCTACCCCCCTCCTCCCTCTTTTTATTTTTTCCCTCCCCCAGCCGCACTCCTCCCCAGGTCCACCTCCACCTGGTCTCCACCTGGGCGCGCCCCCATCGCGCCCACCTACACGCCACCAACCCCCGCTCTCCTTCCCGCCTCCTTTTCCCCTGGCTGAGCCCACCTACCATGCGCACGTCGCCCGCTCACCAATCCCGCACCAGCCAAACTCCCGCCCTGCTCACCAACCGCCTCCCCGTGCCACGCTCCCGCTCGCCCCTACCCAAATCCCGCCACCTCACGCTCCCCTTGCCCACCAACCGCGACCGGCCCCACCCCGTGGGTCCCACTCCCACCGACGCCATCCTCTCCCGCACGCGACCCGCCCCCTTGTTCCCCTCCTCCCATCGCGAGCCGCCCCGCTCCACCTACCCCGCCACCTGCGCGCGCCTGCCTCCGGTCGGAGCCCCGCCTCGCCTCGGTGCCTCGCGCCGCCCTCCGTTGTCTCGCCGTCCGCCGCCATCGGGGCTCGACCTCGCCTTCCCCGTGCCTTTCCTTTCATGGCCATCCTCGCGCCGGCATCCGCCTCTCACCGCCGGCCTCGTCCGTCCCTGCCGCGGGCCCCTGCCTTTCTTTCCCCTGAGCCGCCGCCTGCAGCGAGCTTCGCCTCGACCTAGTCGGCCCAAGCTCTCCCTGCCGTCGTGCTCCACGCCGACGTCCTCACCACCGTCGACCCCGGCCCCGTCGTCGGCCACCTCCCTCGCCTCCTCACCCTCACCATGTGCGCGTCCCTGGTCGTCCTCGCCTCTCTCGCTGGCTCCTCTGCTCTGCCGCGCCAAGAGCCGCCACCCTGCGAAGCTCGCCGTCGACCGTCCTTCTCCAATGCCGCCCCGAGCCCTTCTACCCCATGGTGACCTGTCCTGCGTTCGCCTTCGTCTGCCACACCTTGCGCCGCGACACCGTCCTCACCTTTCCGCGAGCCCCTCGTCCTTGAACCTCTCTACAGCGACGACCTCCACCTCACGGACCGAGCGTGGCTCGAGCTCCTCTGTTGTCACCCTGCAAGCTCGTCACGCCCTTGTCTCCTTGCGCCGTAAGCCCTCCCAGGTGCCCTCGTCTCGAAGCCCAGGACTGCTCGTCCGTGCGGCTACTCAGGTCCCCATGTGAAGATGTGGGGGTGTTCTGCTAAATGTGTTCGCGCGGCTGCTACTGTGACCATGATCTTCTACCACGGGTCAACAAGAAGTAACAACGACACAAGCTACCTCTCGGTGGACAAAGCTAGACAAGAGCCTCGGTGTGCCACGAACAAACTACTTCCAGGACCAACATCCGACAAGATCTCCTTCCTGTACCTGATGATGTTAAGATCTCCATCACGGAATAACAAGATCGACTACCCGGATCTCAAGATCTCCTTCATGGAACGCCAAGTTCTTCTACATGGATCTGGTGGCCGAGACCCCGAGCGTGTCGACACGGATCCGAAGAACGAACCCGAAGACCACGAATGCGACAAGATCTTCTTCTCGGACCCGATGACCGCCAAGGTCTTAGACACGGATACGCCAAGTACTTCCTCGAGGACGCCAAGTTCTTCACCCCAAAAGCCAAGACTGACCCGATGCGTGGACCCGACAAGATCTTCGCGACGACAAGATCGACACCGACCAGGGCGAATCCGATGCGCCCCCTGACGCAAAGCCAAGTCCTTCTTCCCGGAACGCCAAGATCTACTCCGTTGTCCGAGAATGTTCCCACTGAGACTGATCCCCGTCGAACCCTGAAACCCCCCCGAACCCCCGGAACTAAGATCTTCCGAACCCAAATGTGTGACCCTAAGCCTCAATTTTTATAATATGACATTTATCAACTGTCGCATATTAATTTGTTCATGCATGCATACCTGTCGGTGGGTTGGGGGCATTATGCCGATTCATCGCATGATTAAATATGGAGTGTTTATGCGGGATATCTGTGTCTTATTCCGGATTCCATTTAAAGTGGGGTAGCGAACCGATGCCGTGTTTCGCCTGTTAATACAACATTTAAATTGCGGGGTAGATAAATAACTTGAACCTATTAATTAAATGTCGGGACCCTGGTTCCGCTTAATACTGTCTAGTTGCACCGCATCTGTTCCATGTCATGCATCATATCATAAACATGTCGATTCTTCTGCTGTAGTATTAAATATTGCATCCGGTGTTCCTTCAAGTGTTTGCTTCTTCGCGGATTAGACCGATGAGTGGATGCGAGTATCGACAAGTTCTCCGGATATGATCCTTTGGCAGTGTTTCCCAGGCGAGCATCTCTTCCCCTTCGACCTATTTTGCATTTATAGTCTTTATTTCCTCCTATTGATCTATTGCTATCTGTGTCGCGATGCTTTAGTTTCCGTACCCTAGTTATATCCCGTGCAGCCTCTATATTGCCTTGGACACCTCCTATTACCTGTGTTTGGTACATAGCTGGCCTTGCGAGTCGTAGTTGCTTGCTCAGGTGCGATCTCATGTTGTCAAGTACCACAGTTGTTGGAAGGTTGGCAGATGCTTATTGGTGGAGATGCTTATTGGTGGAGCTGATCATGACTTTAAATACAACTATTAAATTGCTAGATATAACTAATGCAGAGGCATCAGTGGGCAATAGATGTTATTTGGTTCTTCCACGCTCACTTGTGTCCCATAGGACCCCGAGTACTTGATACCTGTTGCTTGATTTAATGCACTATCCACATCCAGGAGGCCTTATGGACCCCCCCTGAGCCAAAGCTTGATTCATTTCTATTTATTGGGGCCACAAAGTAGTTTGGGGCTTTATTACTATCATGTACCTATGCCATGCTTTACCGCTTTGTTTAAGATTGTGCGTGGAGCACCTGTACTGTTTAGGATTGCGGAGTGTTTTCGCGGTATCGACAAGCCCAGTCACACTTTCGGGTTCCCAGTCGTTTACAGCCATTGGCGCAAACCTTGGGTCCGTCTCGGAGTCGGCCAACTTCGTTGTGGGTAGCTTAATGGGGTGGCCCCCTGAAATATTTATGAATCTTGTGATTGCTTTGTCGTGAAAGCCTCGTTGGGTTTTGAGTTGGTTTTTCCGAGGTTGATCGAGTGTGTGCTGCTATTTGTGCACCCCTGTAGGGTAAAACTTTCTGAAAGCCGTGTCCGCGGTTATGGACGACTTGGAGCATAGTATCTCGATCATAGACAAGCATAACTAAAGTAGTGTTATAAATTTGACTTAATATGTGACTAGTAATCAGAAGCAACTATAACGGAATGGATATTAAAAGTGCCAACCACTGGTGGATCTGGGTTGTTTTGTGACATGCTATACCTGCCTAGTAAGTACTGCAACTCCAATGGAATGTGATAAAAGTGCCAACAACTGCTGGGTTTTGGGATTCCTCAGGACAATTATATCTGACTAGTAAATGTTCCAACTACAATGGAATGGTGATTAAAACTGCCCACTACTTATGCTATCAGGATGACTCATGCTATCTATATCTGATTAGTAATTGCTACAACTATAATGGAATGAGTAAAACTGCCAACTGTGTGAGTTCCTTGGTCCGACTTCCTCGTTTGGTCTCGAGGAGGAAATACTAGGATGGGTTGTTTGGTGTTAGCTTCAGGTTGGATCCGAATAGGTCTTTCTTATCCCTCTCTGATAACCGCCAGTTGTATCGAGTCGCTATAGGTTGTTTAGTGCCGCTGCGCTGCCGCTTCAGCCCACCATACCTATGTAGGCGAGAGCCGCCGAATTCTAGCCTCGCCGTGTACTGGCCTCAGTACTGACACTCCTCTTTTTCCTTTGCCCTTTGCTGGCACCCCTTTTGTTTTAGCAGGTTTGAGATCGACCCCGTTAGCAGGGTTACCCTTCTGGCTTGGCCTGGGCAGGGTTATGGACGCCATTGGTTATTCTTCAGGGCTCTTAGCCCCATTTGAATCTTGTCCGTAGTCGGAAGCTCTGTCGTTTTCAAGGTGATTTGGATCTTGGTATTGTATATCTTTATTCTTGACTCGCTGAGTCGCTGTTGTATAAATATCTTTTCTGTGGGTCCCATCGAGAACTGTTGTGTAATGGTATTACTTCGTTTTTCCACCCGCATGAAAGTGCCTGGTGGGCGTCCTTGAATCGTTTCTTTGCGTGTTTGGCGGGAAGCGCTAAAACTTGCATAGGGCCGATTCGAGGGTGTTACAAAGTGGTATCAGAGCTCAGAAGTTGCGATACCCCACAAGTCCAGCCTGTAGGATAACCTAGCTAACGGCCGAAGTAGAGTGTCAAAACTATTTTGCAACAATCGGTTGGATAGATCTGATTAGGTCTGCTTTTACTCCTTACCCTCTACTATTCTTCTCTTACCGCTGCGCCTATTGAATCTGCTCTCTTCTTCTTCGAGTCCAGGAATTCTCGTGGTTGGGTTTTCGTCGTACCTTCAGGGTTTTGCTTCCTCCTTTGGTAACGGTGTTTCTAACTCCGGACTTCATGCTATCTGAGGAATCCTTCATCTGTTGGACTTCTCTTTGTTCCTTGGTGTGCCTTCGGTGTTTTCCGACGCGACGACATTCTCTACGCAAGATCCGATGCAGAGTCTACATCACCCCTCTTGTTCCGAATCTCGCTTGTCGAGATCTTCAGTCTAATTCCGAGAGTTGGTTGCATAATTCTCTGATTTGTGTGCAGAGTAATGGTTTGGGTGCGCGATGGACTGATCACCATCCGACTACTCTTATCATTTGCTTTGGTATATTGAATCGGTGGATCCAGCAATTTTACTCTGTCCCCGGAAGTTAGAGGTGGCTTTATCTTCTGATGCCTCTACCTTCGTCCGTGTTTCTCCGGAGTGTGCTCTCGATGATCATGGACAACGACCCCTTGTTAGTGGTGTCGCGAGGATCTACATGAAGCGAGAAGATTTAATCGTCGTCCTTCCCCGTACCATGAGGCGGATCTCGAGGGCGAGATCCATTGTTAGTGGTGTCGAATTGTGGCGCCCTGCAAAATCACTACTAGAAAATCGCGTTTTTTTTGCATTGCATCATCATGACCACATGATCATGTCATCATGCCACATTGCATTTGAGCATCGACTTCATCATGCATGGTTTTTGTCTAAACTATTTTCGGAACACCTAGTTTTGTTTTCTAAATATCCCCTGTCTTCGTTTCATTTAAAACTGGGCTTTTCCGGATATTTTTGTTTTGTCTAAAAACGGTTTGCAAAAGCACCGTTTTAAATAATAAAATTTTATATTATTTTTGGGAGGCAGCCAGCCGGGCCCGAAAGCCTAGCCGGCCACCTCCAGATAAAAACCCTATTTAATCCTAGTCCTACCCAAACAAATCTGGCTCACCCCTACCCTATCCACCCACGCGCCTTCCCCCACCATCATTTTCTCTCCCTCCCGCACCAATCCCCACCTACCCCCCTCCTCCCTCTTTTTATTCTTTCCCTCCCCCAGCCGCACTCCTCCCTAGGTCCACCTCCACCTGGTCTCCACCTGGGCGCGCCCCACCTACACGCCACCAACCCCACTCTCCTTCCCGCCTCCTTTTCCCCTGGCCGAGCCCACCTACCACGCGCACGTCACCCGCTCACCAATCCCGCACCAGCCAAACTCCCGCCCCGCTCACCAACCGCCTCCCCGTGCCACGCTCCCGCTTGCCCCTAGCCAAATCCCGCCACCTCACGCTCCCCTTGCCCACCAACCGCGACCGGCCCCACCCCATGGGTCCCACTCCCACCGACGCCATCCTCTCCCGCCCCATTGTTCCCCTCCTCCCATCGCGAGCCGCCCCGCTCCACCTACCCCGCCGCCTGCGCGCGCCTGCCTCCGGTCGGAGCCCCACCTTGCCTCGGTGCCTCGCGCCGCCCTCCGTCGTCTCGTTGTCCGCCGCCACCGGGGCTCGACCTCGCCTTCCCCGCGCCTTTCCTTTCGCGGCCATCCTCGCGCCGACATCCGCCTCTCGCCGCCAGCCTCGTCCGTCCCCGCCGCGGGCCCCCGCCTCTGCTTCCCCCGAGCCGCCGCCTGCAGCAAGCTCCGCCTCGACCTAGTCGGCCCCAGCTCTCCCTGTCGTCGTGCTCCTCGCCACGTCCTCACCACCGTCGACCCGGGCCCCGTCGCCGGCCACCTCCCTCGCCTCCTCACCCTCACCATGCGCGCGTCCGTGGTCGTCCTCGCCTCTCCTGCCGGCTCCTCTGCTTTGCCGCGCCAAGAGCCGCCACCTGCGAAGCTCGCCGTTGACCGTCCTTCTCCAACGCCGCCCCGATCCCTTCTACCCCATGGCGACCTATCCTGCGTTCTCCTTCGTCTGCCACACCTTGTGCCGCGACGCCGTCCTCGCCTTGCCGCGAGCCCCTCGTCCTTGAACCTCTCTGCAGCGACGACCTCCACCTCACGTACCGAGCGTGGCTCGAGCTCCTCTGTCGTCACCCTG
Organism: Avena eriantha; assembly: GCA_910589775.1. Classification (NCBI taxonomy): domain Eukaryota; kingdom Viridiplantae; phylum Streptophyta; class Magnoliopsida; order Poales; family Poaceae; genus Avena; species Avena eriantha. The sequence goes on along the minus strand of OU342746.1, from coordinate 48,769,121 downwards.
CAAGCTCGTCGCTTCCTTGTCTCCTTGCGCCGTAAGCCCTCCCAGGTTCCCTCGTCTCAAAGCCCGGCACCGCTCGTCCGTGCGGCTGCTTAGGTCCCCATGTGAAGATGTGGGGGTGTTCTGCTGAATGTGTTCGCGCGGCTGCTACTGTGACCATGATCTGCTACCACGGGTCAACAAGAAGTAACGACGACACAAGCTACCTCTCGATGGACAAAGCTGGACAAGAGCCTCGGTGTGCCACGAACAAACTACTTCCAGGACCAACATCGGACAAGATCTCCTTCCCGTACCTGATGACGTTAAGATCTCCATCACGGAATAACAAGATCGACTATCCGGATCTCAAGATCTCCTTCGTGGAACGCCAAGTTCTTCTACATGGATCCGGTGGCCGAGACCCCGAGCGCGCCAACACAGATCCGAAGACTGAACCCGAAGACCACGGATGCGACAAGATCTTCTTCTCGGACCCGATGACCGCCAAGGTCATCGACACGGATACGCCAAGTACTTCCTCGAGGACGCCAAGTTCTTCACCCCGAAAGCCAAGACCGACCCAATGCGCGGACCCGACAAGATCTTCGCGACAACAAGATCGACACCGACCAGGGCGAATCCGACGCGCCCCCTGACGCCAAGCCAAGTCCTTCTTCCCGGAACGCCAAGATCTACTCCGTTGTCCGAGAATGTTCTCGCCGAGACCGATCCCCGTTGAACCATGAAACCCCCCCCCCCAAACCCCCAGAACTAAGATCTTCCGAACCCAGATGTGTGACCCTAAGCCTCAATTTTTATAATATGACATTTATCAACTGTCGCATATTAATTTGTTCATGCATGCATACCTATCGGTGGGTTGGGGGCATTATGCCGATTCACCGCATGATTAAATATGGAGTGTTTATGCGGGATATCTGTGTCTTATTCCGGATTCCATTTAAAGTGGGGTAGCGAACCGATGCCGTGTTTCGCATGTTAATACAACATTTAAATTGCGGGGTAGATAAATAACTTGAACCTAATAATTAAATGTCGGGACCCCGGTTCCGCTTAATACTGTCTAGTTGCACCGCATCTGTTCCATGTCATGCATCATATCATAAACATGCTAATTCTTCTGCCGTAGTATTAAATATTGCATCCGGTGTTTCTTCTAGTGTTTGCTTCTTCGCGGATTAGACCGATGAGTGGATGCGAGTATCGACAAGTTCTCCGGATATGATCCTTCGGCAGTGTTTCCCAGGCGAGCATCTCTTCCCCTTCTTCCTATTTTGCACTTATAGTCTTTATTTCCTGATGTTGATCTATTGCTATCCGTGTCGCGATGCTTTAGTTTCTGTACCCCAGTTATATCCCGTGCAGCCTCTATATTTCCTTGGACACCTCCTATTACCTGTGTTTGGTAGATAGCTGGCCTTGCGAGTCGTAGTTGCTTGCTCAGGTGTGATCTCGTGTTGTGAAGTACCACAGTTGTTGGAAGGTTGGCAGATGCTTATTGGTGGAGTTGATCATGACTTTAAATACAACTATTAAATTGCTAGATATAACTAATGCAGAGGCATCGGTGGGCAATAGATGTTATTTGGTTCTTCCACGCTCACTTGTGTCCCATAGGACCCCGAGTACTTGATACCTGTTCCTTGATTTATCGCACTATCCACATCCTGGAGGCCTTATGGACCCCCTGAGCCAGAGCTTGATTCATTTCTATTTATTGGGGCCACAAAGTAGTTTGGGGCTTTATTACTATCATGTACCTATGCCATGCTTTACCGCTTTGTTTAAGATTGTGCGTGGAGCACCTGTACTGTTTAGGATTGCGGAGTGTTTTCGCGGTATCGACAAGCCCAGTCACACTTTCGGGTTCCCAGTCGTTTACAGCCATTGGCGCAAACCTTGGGTCCGTCTCGGAGTCGGCCAACTTCGTTGTGGGTAGCTTAATGGGGTGGCCCCCTGAAATATTTATGAATCTTGTGATTGCTTTGTCGTGAAAGCCTCGTTGGGTTTTGAGTTGGTTTTTCCGAGGTTGATCGAGTGTGTGCTGCTATTTGTGCACCCCTGTAGGGTAAAACTTTCTGAAAGCCGTGTCCGCGGTTATGGACGACTTGGAGCATAGTATCTCGATCATAGACAAGCATAACTAAAGTAGTGTTATAAATTTGACTTAATATGTGACTAGTAATCAGAAGCAACTATAACGGAATGGATATTAAAAGTGCCAACCACTGGTGGATCTGGGTTGTTTTGTGACATGCTATACCTGCCTAGTAAGTACTGCAACTCCAATGGAATGTGATAAAAGTGCCAACAACTGCTGGGTTTTGGGATTCCTCAGGACAATTATATCTGACTAGTAAATGTTCCAACTACAATGGAATGGTGATTAAAACTGCCCACTACTTATGCTATCAGGATGACTCATGCTATCTATATCTGATTAGTAATTGCTACAACTATAATGGAATGAGTAAAACTGCCAACTGTGTGAGTTCCTTGGTCCGACTTCCTCGTTTGGTCTCGAGGAGGAAATACTAGGATGGGTTGTTTGGTGTTAGCTTCAGGTTGGATCCGAATAGGTCTTTCTTATCCCTCTCTGATAACCGCCAGTTGTATCGAGTCGCTATAGGTTGTTTAGTGCCGCTGCGCTGCCGCTTCAGCCCACCATACCTATGTAGGCGAGAGCCGCCGAATTCTAGCCTCGCCGTGTACTGGCCTCAGTACTGACACTCCTCTTTTTCCTTTGCCCTTTGCTGGCACCCCTTTTGTTTTAGCAGGTTTGAGATCGACCCCGTTAGCAGGGTTACCCTTCTGGCTTGGCCTGGGCAGGGTTATGGACGCCATTGGTTATTCTTCAGGGCTCTTAGCCCCATTTGAATCTTGTCCGTAGTCGGACGCTTTGTCGTTTTCAAGGTGATTTGGATCTTGGTATTGTATATCTTTATTCTTGACTCGCTGAGTCGCTGTTGTATAAATATCTGTTCTGTGGGTCCCATCGAGGACTGTTGTGTAATGGTATTACTTCGTTTTTCCACCCGCACGAAAGTGCCTGGTGGGCGTCCTTGAATCGTTTCTTTGCGTGTTTGGCGGGAAGCGCTAAAACTTGCATAGGGCTGATTCGAGGGTGTTCCAGGAACATACATGCAATGACTCTAGCCGTGGTTCATGAAAAGAATCGACATGCAATGACACCGGGTGTGGTTCATGAAAAGAACAGACATGCAATGACTTATGTGGTTTGTTTAGAAGAACACACATGCAATGACACTGGGTGTGGTTCATGAAAAGAACAGATAGGCAATAACACTGGTGGATCCTTATGTGGTTTGTTTAGAAGAACACGCATGCAATGACACTAGGTGTGGTTTATGAAAAGAACAGACACGCAATGACACTGGTGGATCCTTATGTGGTTTGTTTAGAGGAACACACATGCAATCACACTAGGTGGATCCATATGTGGTTTATGGAAGTAAAAGACATGCAATGACTCTAGCTGTGATTCATGAAAAGAACAGACATGCAATGACACTGGTGGATCCTTATGTGGTTCATGAAAAGAACAGACAGGTAATGACACTGGTGGATCCTTATGTGGTTTGTTTAGAAGAACACACATGCAATGACACTGGGTGTGGTTCATGAGAAGAACACACACGCAAAGACATTGGTGGATCCTTATGTGGTTTGTTTAGAGGAACAGACATGCAATGACACCGGTGGATCCACATGTGGTTTATGGAAGTAAAAGACATGCAATGACACTGGTAGATCCTTATGTGGTTCATGAAAAGAACAGACATGCAGTGAAACTGGGTGTGGTTCATGAATAGAACAGACATGCACTGACACTGGGTGTGGTTCATGAAAAGAACAGACATACAATGACACTAGTGGGCCCATCCTTATGTGGTTCATGAAAAGAACAGACATGCAACGACACTGGTAGATCCTTATGTGGTTCATGAAAAGAACAGACATGCAGTGAAACTGGGTGTGGTTCAAGAATAGAACAGACATGCACTGACACTGGGTGTGGTTCATGAAAAGAACAGACCATCAATGACACTGGTGGGCCCATCCTTATGTGGTTCATGAAAATAACAGAGATGCAATGACACTGGTGGATCCTTATGTGGTTTGTTTAGAAGAACGCACATGCAATGACACCGGTGGATCCACATGTGGTTTATGGAAGTAAAAGACATGCAATGACACTGGTAGATCCTGATGTGGTTCATGGAAAGAACAGACATGCAGTGAAACTGGGTGTGGTTCATGAATAGAACATACATGCACTAACACTGGGTGTTGTTCATGAAAAGAACAGACATGCAATGACACTGGTGGGCCATCCTTATGTGGTTCATGAAAAGACAGACATGCAATGACACTGGTGGATCCTTATGTGCTTTGTTTAGAAGAACACACATGCAATGAAACTGGGTGTGGTTAATGAAAAGAACACACACGCAATGACACTGGTGGATCCTTATGTGGTTTGTTTAGAGGAACATACATGCAATGACACCGTTGGATCCATGTGTGGTTCATGAGAAGAACACACATCCAATGACTCTGGTAGATCCTTATGTGGTTCATGAAAAGAACTGACGTGCAGTGACACTGGGTGTGGTTCATGAAAAGAACAGACATGCACTGACACTAGGAGTGGTTCATGAAAAGAACAGACAAGCAATGACACTGGTGGATCCTTATGTGGTTTATGGAAGGAGCAAACATGCAATCACACTAGGTGGATCCATATGTGGTTTATGACATTGGGTGTGGTTCATGAAAAGAACAGACATGCAATGACACTGGTAGATCCTTATGTTGTTCTTGAAAAGAATAGAAATGCAATGACACTGGTGGATCATTATGTGGTTTGTTTAGAGGAACGGACATGTAATGCCACTGTTGGATCCATGCGTGGTTTATGAGAAGAACACACATCCAATGATCTCTAGTGGATCTATCTTGGCATAATTTGATGTATTCCACGATGTATTTCATTGTACAAGACACTTTCCATTTTTATACTACTTAGTTTTGCCCTTGGTTTTATGTGGTACTACTTAGTTTTTCCCACCCCCTCTCTATCTTTCGTAGAAGCCCAAAACTATGCTCACCCTATCTGCTACTCCCTAATTGGTTGTCACAGTTGTCACGTGGATCGTGCGCACCAACCGGTGATTCTGTGTGATCCAACGATGATCGTTGCACACCTCGTGCCCTTTACAGTACAGCGTGAGACAGCACGGATGTCTCCCTTCGCGAGACTTCTACAGGAAGGAACACGATGCCGTCCATGGAAAAAGTGGTCGAGCGGTCATGTCAAGTTTAATCAAGTCTGAAAAGCCTACTACTGCTACTACAACTCATGCACAGGGCAACGGGGTCATCGAGTGCACGGTTGTCGACGGGATGCTGCAATTTATTGCCACTTGATTTTAATCAGACATATCCCATTTATACGCAGCGCTCTCAATCTCACTTCCAACTGGGCCCTACCGCTAGTAAATTCCATGAGTCAAGGCCCCCTCGAGTAGATCTAATGTTGCTAGAAATTAGTTCCGCGCCACTTGCGTGCAGTGGAATCGAGGTCTGCCATGAGCGTGTTTTCAATGCAACTCTAAAGTGGAGATCGTGGCTGTTTAAAAAAAACAGAACCGAAAAAAAGGGTGGAGATCTTGGTAGCCCCCGCCCACCACACGTGTCCACTCGAGGACTACGAACGGTCCGGTGTTTATAACCCCCCTCGACCTTCTTCTTCCATGAGCTCGTGTCATTTCCCCCTAGTCTGTTTAGTCCCAAGACCCCAATCTACACCTGCTGCGCACGCTGAATCTCCCTCGTTTGCACTACCTCCTTCCCTTCGTGCGCCATGAAGCGTACGCGTGGAGAAGATCCGGAGGTGAAGCCAGTGGAAGGCGAAGCAGTAGATGGCTCGGTCATCGCCAAGCAGACGGAGGCGTCTTCTCCAGGCACAAACACCGCTCATTGCCGCGCCATCGAGGGTGCGAACTCATCCGTCCAGCCAGTAGCCATTGCCGCCGAGCAACAGGTGGTAGCCATTGCCGCCGAGCAGCAGTTGGTAGCTGTCATCGCCGAGCAGCAGGTGGTAGCCATCGCCGCCGAGCAGTCGGTAGTAGCCGTCGCTGCCGAGCAGCAGGTGGTCACAATGTCGTGGCCGACAACGTCGTGGTGCCAGCGGCAGATCTGGATGGGGGGCAAGCGGCAGGTGGAGGCAATCCGGTGATCTACATCAATGACCCCATCGCCGTTCATGAAATCTTCAACGCAATCGCGGAGAATGATGAGTTCGAGGAGGAGGTCCCTGATGAGGAGTCCGGGGTACTACATTGCTAGCTTCTCTAGTCGCAGCCGTAGTTTTCACTGTTCATACATACGATTTGCTCAATCGTGTACAGATTCTTTTGCTCTTGAAGTAGGGTAGTATATATATGATTCTATCGGTTGATTGATGCATCTGCCATCTAGTCACAAAACCCCAATCCGTCTAGTCACAAAACCCCAATCGTCTCATCTGCCATCTAGTTGAGTTTTCTAGTTGAGTGTTGATTTCGATACACAGCAGGGCTATAACATTACATTTCTATTCCTTACTAAGCCCAATGATTCAATTTTGCCCCAAAATATTGCAAGGGCATCTGATGGTGTCGTTTTCTTAGGGATGGTTAGTGGCCCTGAGGCAGCAATGCACATAAACATTACAGGTTGTGCTATTGGTATTTTGGTTCTCCGACTCCATCGCTGAAAAAAATGAGGCCCTAATTTTCTCCCTCATATGGAACCTAAATATATAATATTTGTATTGTTTCTGATCTATGAATGCGTTGTATCCCTAAATAATGTTTTGTACGATTACATTTCAATTTCTTATTGTGGCCAATGATTCAAATTTGCCCCAAAAGAGAGGCAGACACATTGGTGTCAGATTTTTTCAGGGACGAGTTAATGAACCTGGGGCGATGTACAAGAACAATATAGGCTGTGCAATTGTTACTTGGTTCACTTACGTCATCCCTGTAGAAACTTATGAGGCTGCAATCTTTATTCTACATTCATAGAACTATGATATTCGAATTACCTATTCCATGCATTCGTAGTGTATAAGAATTACATTTTAGTTTGTCACCGAGGCCGATGATTGAAATTTGCCCCAAAAGAGTTCAAGGGGAGACACGTATGACAGTGTCGTGTTTTAGGGATGGGTTGGTGAACCTGAGGCAGAAATGCATACAAACAATATAGGTTGTGTTGTTGGTACTTTGGTTCGCCTACTCCATCTCTAAACAAATTATGAGGCCCTAGATTTATTCTCATATGGAACTACATATATGATCCTTGAATTGTTTCTGATCTTTTAATGATTGGTATGATGCATATGTATATGAATGGTTTTGATCATAAGTATTTTTAACATGCACCTGAAGATTAATTGTTTGGTTTTTTATTTATAATTACAATATTTAGGCTTGTTTTCGTACCCGACTATGTATATCCCTGGATAATGTTTTGTACGATTATATTTCAATTTATTATTGTGGCCAATGATTCAAATTTGCCCCAAAAGAGAGGCAGACACATTGGTGTCAGATTTTTTCAGGGATGAGTTAGCGAACCTGGGGCGATGTACAACAACATTACAGGTTGTGCAATTGTTACTTGGTTCACTCACTCCATCCCTAAAGAAACTTATGAGGCCCCTAGATTTATCCGACATTCACTCTGATGCAATTATTTGTCATTGTGTTGAGATGAAATGATATATGAACCGATCAAACTATTGCTGAGATGCTTTATCTTTGATATCCATGGATATATTGTCTTACATATACATGTTGTCAATTCTTGAGTTGTAATACAATTCAATCATATGTATGAGTTCTAAGTTATGTTCTTAAAAATCAACAGGAGGATGAAGATGAAGTGGACGATAGCAAGGAATCCAGGGACAACAAGAGTCGCTACGTGTTGAGGTGGTTACGGTGTGGGATAATCTGTTTCCACCGTAGGGGAGACTGTTTTGCCCATTCTGTGGCAGAGGAATCACTGTGGACCTCAACAACATGATCCAGCATGCGGAGGGCGTTGGCAGAGGCGAAGGCAGAATGCATAGGCCGATTACCTTGGCGCGACACGCAGCCTACGGCAAATTCCTCCGGGAGTATGTCAGGACTGGCCTGTATCCCATCGACTACGCTATCGCTGCCTCCTGCTAATAAACCCCTGCCCTGCTAGGAGTCTCCGTGTCCCGGCCTCCTGCTACAGCCCCTGCTTTTATTTTGTTCTAGTTAATTATTACCTGTGTGTGGCATGTAAGACAATATATCCATGGTGTCTCTGGTGAACCTTATGTATTAATCTACTCCTTTATATGGAGTGCCTTAAAGTTTCTAGTGTTCAATTATATTTATTGATCATGCTCATCCACACTACAAAATATTTCTAGTGCTCGATTATATTATAATTGTCAAGAAATACATCAACAAGTTAAATTGATTGAAATTTTGTATTGAAGTAACGAAATGTATCACACACATAATAAACTAGAAACTAAAATCTAGTTCAAACACATAATGTATCACCACCACTTGTTGAAAACCCCGCCTTAACCATCCCATCTTTCATGGTAATGAGCTTACTGTACAACTCGTACGCCATGTAGGCGTCTCTGGCTGCATACTCGAGGCACACCTGGCTCATCGGCTTCCACTGCCAGTAGTCGTGATCGAGTCGCTTCAATTTCTTCAGTTTTTCATAGGATTTATCGATGATTTCCACTACCAGATCACCCATGCCATCCTTCACTGGGTATGATTTGATCTTGTACAGATTTTGGATGTTGATTTGGTGCCCCTCTGGGATTTTTATCAACGCACAAGAAAGCATAATTGTGTCATTTGTGATATCCACGCTAGTGAAAGTTATCCCTTTCCTACACAAGAACTCGACCAGAGCCGGACAACGCATCTCAGTTGGTTTACTCCTGCACTTAGCTGGTTCTAGGGATGTAAGGGAACAAGGGATGCAGAAGTGGTGATCTCAAATTTAAAATTCACATACCTGCAGAAGTGGTAAACAAGGACCTCCTCATGTATGGTGATTTGCACGACAGCGATTTCTTGTGGAGGATTTTTCACTTATTTGCACGGGTGTACTCAAAGTCTAGCCCCACAAACTTGTGCTTCTCTTTCTCAAGCAATTGCTCAAACCTGGCGAGGGTTGTCTCCACAGTCGCTTCATCATTTGTGTACACCACTGTCAAAGTCGTGGTGCCATGGGCAGGGACCAAGTGGGTCTCTGTTGTGCGTTTCCCATCGTCCATGCCTGCAAGGAAATGGGTGAAAGGAACTTCCTGCAAGGACCTGCCTTCGAGAGGAAGAAGAAGATGAACCGACGGTTCCAGAACAGAGGAAGAAGAAGCGCCCAGGAAAAACTATAGAGGAATGACTGAGGAAGAGGAATGACTACAGAAGACACGTGGTAACTGCAACTTTCGGTTCGAGAACTCACCGTGGTTACGTGGAGATCGTGGCAGTGCCGCCGGTTCAACAAGTGGGGCCAGTTCCTGCGAGAATATGAAATTAGCTGTGCATTTTTCTATGCGAGAAATTGAGAGAAGTCATTTATATTTTGTCTTTCATAATTAAACACAATGAAGTTGGTACAGCCAAAGAGATTTGAACAAACGGGATTTGCTAGTTTAACATACAACAACACTTACAGGCCCAACATGGCAGAACTTGGAGAGCCCCAGAACTTGAGCTACCACAAAGACCTTGGCAGAGGTGGCAGAATTGGTGCGGGTGCAACTACGGTGATGGCGACAAGGTGATAGATCTCACCGGGAACCAATTCTCATCCCTGACCGTGCCATGGGTGCGTCCACGGTGAGGGCGAGCTCCGACTCAAGATGGGGAGGAGAGCGGGGCCGAGCAGCTTCGTCACTTCCCAGCTATGCGCCATGGCCGCGACCACAGATTGCCGCTCCGGGGAAGAAGACGAGTAATGGAGGTGCCAACGCTGCAAGCCTATAGGGAGGAGAGCTGGGCCGAGCAGGTTCGTCCACGTCCCAGCTCCGCGCCATGGCTGCGACGCCCCACAGATTGCCGCTCCAGGGAAGAAGAAGACGCGTAATGGATGCAGGCGCCAACGCTGCAAGCCTAATTGACACCTAAGCGATGGGAGCGACAGGAGCGACATAACGGCGAGAACTGACAGGGGGGACCAACTTGACGGCCGTTAGCCTGATTTTTTGTATTGAAACATAAAGTTGAATTCGTGCCGAAAAAGACCCTTTGAGTATTTGGCACGCCAACTATAGTCATCGCAGATGATATCAGGGAACTCGGGTACCGCGTTGCCTGGACACCCCAACTTTCGGGCCGCAAAGTGATATTCTCCATGGATCCACCTAGTGTCATTGCATGTCTATTCCTCTAAACAATACACACATGGATCCACCAGTGTGATTGCATGTGTGTTCTTCTCATGAACCACAACCAGAGTCATTGCATGTCTGTTCTTCTAAACAAACCACACATGGGTCCACACCCAGTGTCATTGCATGTCTGTTCCTCTAAACAAACCATACCTGGATCCACCTAGTGTGATTGCATGTTTGTTCTTTTCACAAACCACACATGGATCCACCAGTGTCATTGCATGTGTGTTCTTTTCCTGAACCACAACTAGAGTCATTGCATGTGTGTTCTTCTAAACAAACCACACATGGATCCACCTAGTGTCATTGCATGTCTGTTCCTCTAAGCAACCCACACATAGATCCACGTAGTGTGATTGCATGTCTGTTCTTTTCAGAAACCACACATGGATCCACCAGTGTTATTGCATGTGTGTTCTTCTCATGAACCACAGCCAGTGTCATTGCATGTCTGTTCTTCTCACAAACCACATAAGTATCCACCAGTGTCATTGCATGTCCGTTCTTCTCACAAAACACACATGGATCCACCAGTGTCGCTGGATTTGTGTTCTTCTCATGAACAACAGCTAGAGTCATTGCATGTCTGTTCCTTCCACAAACCACATATGGATCCACCAGTGTCACTGCATGTCTGTTCTTTTCATGAACCACACCCAGTGTCATTGCATGTCTGTTCCTCTAAACAAACCACACATGGATCCACCTAGTGTGATTGTATGTCTGTTCTTTTCACAAACAACACATGGATCCACCAGTGTCATTGCATGTGTGTTCTTTTCATTAACCACAACTAGAGTCATTGATGTGTGTTCTTCTAAACAAACCACACATGGGTCCACACCTAGTGTCATTGCATGTGTGTTCCTCTAAACAAACCACACATGGATCCACATAGTGTGATTGCATGTCTGTTCTTTTCACAAATCACACATGGATCCACCAGTGTCATTGCATGTGTGTTCTTTTCATGAACCACAACTAGAGTCATTGCATGTGTGTTCTTCTAAACAAACCACATAAGGATCCACCAGTGTCATTGGATGTGTGTTCTTCTCATGAAACACACCCAGTGTCATTGCATGTGTGTTCTTCTCATGAACCACACATGCATCCACCAGTGTCATTGCATGTGTGCTCTTTTCATGAACCACAGCTAGAGTCATTGCATGTGTGTTCTTCTAAACAAACCACATAAGGATCCACCAGTATCATTGGATGTGTGTTCTTCTCATGTACGACACGCAGTGTGATTGCATGTCTGTTCTTCTCATGAACCACAGATGGATCCACTAGTGTCATTGCATGTGTGTTCTTCTCATGAACGACAGCTAGTGCCATTGCATGTATGTTCTTCTCACAAACCACACATCGATCCACCAGTGTCATTACATGTGTGTTATTCTCATGAACCACACATGGATCCACCAGTGTCATTGCATGTCTGTTCTTTTCATGAACCAAAGCTAGAGTCATTGCATATCTATTCCTTCCACAAACCACATATGGATCCACCAGTGTCATTGCATGTATGTTCTTTTCATGAACCACACCTAGTGTCATTGCATGTCTGTTGCTTTAAACAAACCACACATGGATCCACCTAGTGTGATTGCACGTATGTTCTGTTCACAAACCACACATGGATCCACCAGTGTCATTGCATGTGTCTTCTTTTTATGAACCACAACTAGAGTCATTGCATGTATGTTCTTCTAAACAAACCACACATGGATCCACCTAGTGTCATTTCATGTGTGTTCTTCTCATGCACCACACATGGATTTACCCAGTGTGATTGCATGTTTGTTCTTTTCACAAACCACATATGGATCCACCAGTGTCATTGCATGTCTGCTCTTTTCACAAACCACAACTAGAGTCATTGCATGTGTGTTCTTCTAAACAAACCACACATGGATCCACCCAGTGTCATTGCATGTTTGTTCCTCTAAACAAACCACACATGGATCCACCTAGTGTGATTGCATGTCTGTTCTTTTCACAAACCACACATGGATCCACTAATGTCATTGCTTGTGTGTTCTTTTCATGAACCACAACTAGATTCATTGCATGTGTGTTCTTCTAAGAAAACCACACATGGATCCACCTAGTGTCATTGCATGTTTGTTCCTCTAAGCAACCCACACATAGAACCACCTAGTGTGATTGCATGTCTGTTCTTTTCAGAAACCACACATGGATCCACCAGTGTCATTGCATGTGTGTTCTTCTCATGAACCACAGCCAGTGTCATTCCATGTCTGTTCTTCTCACAAACCACACATGGATCCACCAGTGTTGTTGGATGTGTGTTCTTCTCATGAACAACAGCTAGAGTCATTGCATGTCTGTTCCTTCCACAAACCACATATGGATCCACCAGTGTCATTGCATGTCTGTTCTTTTCATGAACCACACCCAGTGTCATTGCATGTTTGTTCCTCTAAACAAACCACACATGGATCCACCTAGTGTGATTGCATGTTTGTTCTTTTCACAAACCACACATGGATCCACCAGTGTCATTGCATGTGTGTTCTTTTCATGAACCACAACTAGAGTCATTGCATGTGTGTTCTTCTAAACAAACCACACATGGATCCACCTAGTGTGATTGCATGTCTGTTCTTTTCACAAACCACACATAGATCCACCTATTGTGATTGCATGTATGTTCTTTTCACAAACCACACATGGATCCACTAGTGTCATTGCACGTGTTTTCTTCTCATGAACCACAACTAGAGTCATTGCATGTGTGTTCTTCTAAACAGACCACATAAGGATCCACCAGTGTCATTGCATGTATGTTCTTCTCACAAACCACACATCGATCCTCCAGTGCCATTGGATGTGTGTTCTTCTCATGAACCACATCTAGAGTCATTGCATGTCTGTTCCTTCCACAAACCACATATGGATCCACCGGTGTCATTGCATGTCTGTTCATTTCATGAACCACACCCACTGTCATTGCATGTATGTTCCTCTAAACAAACCACACATGGATCCACCTAGTGTGATTGTATGTCTGTTCTTTTCACAAACCACACATGGATCCACCAGTGTTATTGCATGTGTGTTCTTTTCATGAACCACAACTAGAGTCATAGCATGTGTGTTCTTCTAAACAAATCACACATGGGTCCACACCAAGTGTCATTGCATGTGTGTTCCTCTAAACAAACCACACATGGATCCACATAGTGTGATTGTATGTCTGTTCTTTTCACAAACCACACATGGATCCACCAGTGTCATTGCATGTGTGTTCTTTTCATGAACCACAACTAGAGTCATTGCATGTGTGTTATTCTAAACAAACCACATAAGGATCCACCAGTGTCATTGGATATGTGTTCATATCATGAACCACAGCTAGTGTCATTGCACGTGTGTTCTTTGCATGAACCACACATGCATCCAAAAGTGTCATTGCATGTGTGTTCTTTTCATGAACCATAGCTAGAGTCATTGCATGTGTGTTCTGCTAAACAAACCACATAAGGATCCACCAGTGTCATTGGATGTGTGTTCTTCTCATGTACCACACGCAGTGTGATTGCATGTATGTTCTTCTTATGAACCACACATGGATCCACTAGTGTCATTGTATGTGTGTTCTTCTCATGAACGACAGCCAGTGTCATTGCATGTATGTTCTTCTCACAAACCACACATGGATCCACCAGTGTCATTGCATGTGTGTTCTTCTCATGAACCACACATGGATCCACCAGTGTCATTGCATGTCTGTTCTTTTCATGAACCACAGCTAGAGTCATTGCATGTCTGTTCCTTCCACAAACCACTTATGGATCCACCAGTATCATTGCATGTCTGTTCTTTTCATGAACCACACCTAGTGTCATTGCATGTTTGTTCCTCTAAACAAACCACACATGGATCCACCTAGTGTGATTGCATGTATTATCTTTTCACAAACCACACATGGATCCACCAGTGTCATTGCATGTGTGTTCTTTTCATGAACCACAACTAGAGTCATTGCATGTGTGATCTTCTAATCAAACCACACATGGATCCATCCAGTGTCATTGCATGTGTGTTCTTCTCATGAACCACACATGGATCCACCTAGTGTGATTGCATATTTGTTCTTTTCCCAAACCACATATGGATCCACTAGTGTCATTGCATGTCTGCTCTTTTCACAAACCACAACTAGAGTCATTGCATGTGTGTTCTTCTAAACATACCACACATGGATCCACCCAGTGTCATTGCATATATGTTCCTCTAAACAAACCAGACATGGATCCACCTAGTCAGACTGCATGTCTGTTCTTTTCACAAACCACACATGGATCCACCAGTTTCATTGCATGTGTGTTCCTCTCATGAACCACAACCAGAGTCGTTGCTTGTCTGTTCTTCTAAACAAACCACACATGGGTCCACACCCAGTGTCATTGCATGTATGTTCCTCTAAACTAACCACACATGGATCCACCTAGCGTGATTGCATGTCTGTTCTTTTCACAAACCACACATGGATCCACCAGTGTCATTGTATGTGTGTTCTTTTCATGAACCACAACTAGAGTCATTGCATGTGTGTACTTCTAAACAAACCACACATGGATCCACCTAGTGTGATTGCATGTCTGTTCTTTTCACAAACCACAAATAGATCCACCTAGTGTGATTGCATGTATGTTATTTCACAAACCACACATGGATCCACCAGTGTCATTGCATGTGTGTTCTTCTCATGAACCACAACCAGTGGCATTGCATGTTTCTTCTTCTCACAAACCACATAAGTATCCACCAGTGTCATTGCATGTCCGTTCTTCTCACAAACCACACATGGATCCACTAGTGTCGTTGGATGTGTGTTCTTCTCATGAACAACAGCTAGAGTCATTGCATGTCTGTTCCTTCCACAAACCACATATGGATCCACCAGTGGTATTGCATGTATGTTCTTTTCATGAACCACACCCAGTGTCATTGCATGTCTGTTCCTCTAAACAAAACACACATGGATCCACCTAGTGTGATTGTATGTCTGTTCTTTTCACAAACCACACATGGATCCACCAGTGTCATTGCATGTGTGTTCTTTTCATGAACCACAACTAGAGTCATTGCATGTGTGTTCTTCTAAACAAACCACACATGGGTCCACACCCAGTGTCATTGCATGTGTGTTCCTCTAAACAAACCACACATGGATCCACATAGTGTGATTGCATGTCCATTCTTTCCACAAACCACACATGGATCCACCAGTGTCATTGCATGTGTGTTCTTTTCATGAACCACAACTAGAGTCATTGCATGTGTGTTATTCTAAACAAACCACATAAGGATCCACCAGTGTCATTGGATGTGTGTTCATATCATGAACCACAGCCAGTGTCATTGCATGTGTGTTCTTCGCATGAACCACATAAGGATCCACCAGTATCATTGCATGTCTGTTCTTTTCAAGAACCAAACCTAGTGTCATTGCATGTCTGTTCCTCTAAACAAACCACACATGGGTCCACCTAGTATGATTGCATGTATGTTCTTTTCACAAACCACACATGGATCCACCAGTGTCATTGCATGTGTGTTCTTTTCATGAACCACAACTAGAGTCATTGCATGTGTGATCTTCTAAACAAACCGCACATGGATCCATCCAGTGTCATTGCATGTGTGTTCTTCTCATGAACCACGCATGGATCCACCTAGTGTGATTGCATATTTGTTCTTTTCACAAACCACATATAGATCCACCAGTGTCATTGCATGTCTGCTCTTTTCACAAACCACAACTAGAGTCATTGCATGTGTGTTCTTCTAAACATACCACACATGGATCCACCCAGTGTCATTGCATGTCTGTTCCTCTAAACAAACCAGACATGGATCCACCTAGTGTGATTGCATGTCTGTTCTTTTCACAAACCACACATGGATCCACCAGTTTCATTGCATGTGTGTTCCTCTCATGAACCACAACCAGAGTCGTTGCTTGTCTCTTCTTCTAAAAAAACCACACATGGGTCCACACCCAGTGTCATGGCATGTCTGTTCCTCTAAACTAACCACACATGGATCCACCTAGCGTGATTGCATGTCTGTTCTTTTCACAAACCACACATGGATCCACCAGTGTCATTGCATGTGTGTTCTTTTCATGAACCACAACTAGAGTCATTGCATGTGTGTACTTCTAAACAAACCACACATGGATCCACCTAGTGTGATTGCATGTCTGTTCTTTTCACAAACCACACATAGATCCACCTAGTGTGATTGCATGTCTGTTCTTTTCACAAACCACACATGGATCCACCAGTGTCATTGCATGTGTGTTCTTCTCATGAACCACAACCAGTGGCATTGCATGTTTCTTCTTCTCACAAACCACATAAGTATCCACCAGTGTCATTGCATGTCCGTTCTTCTCACAAACCACACATGGATCCACTAGTGTCGTTGGATGTGTGTTCTTCTCATGAACAACAGCTAGAGTCATTGCATGTCTGTTCCTTCCACAAACCACATATGGATCCACCAGTGGTATTGCATGTATGTTCTTTTCATGAACCACACCCAGTGTCATTGCATGTCTATTCCTCTAAACAAAATACACATGGATCCACCTAGTGTGATTGTATGTCTATTCTTTTCACAAACCACACATGGATCCACCAGTGTCTTTGCATGTGTGTTCTTTTCATGAACTACAACTAGAGTCATTGCATGTGTGTTCTTCTAAACAAACCACACATTGGTCCACACCCAGTGTCATTGCATGTGTGTTCCTCTAAACATACCACACATGGATCCACATAGTGTGATTGCATGTCTATTCTTTTCACAAACCACAGATGGATCCACCAGTGTCATTGCATGTGTGTTCTTTTCATGAACCACAACTAGAGTCATTGCAGGTGTGTTATTCTAAACAAACCACATAAGGATCCACCAGTGTCATTGGATGTGTGTTCATATCATGAACCACAACCAGTGTCATTGCATGTGTGTTCTTCGCATGAACCACACATGCATCCACCAGTGTTATTTCATGTGTGTTCTTTTAATGAACCACAGCTAGAGTCATTGCATGTGTGTTCTTCTAAACAAACCACATAAGGATCCACCAGTGTCATTGGATGTGTGTTCTTCTCATGTACCACACGCAGTGTGATTGCATGTATGTTCTTCTCATGAACCACACATGGATCCACTAGTGTCATTGTATGTGTGTTCTTCTCATGAACGACAGCCAGTGTCATTGCATGTATGTTCTTCTCATAAACCACACATGAATCCACCAGTGTCATTGCATGTGTGTTCTTCTCATGAACCACACATGGATCCACCAGTGTCATTGCATGTCTGTTCTTTTCATGAACCACAGCTAGAGTCATTGCATGTCTGTTCCTTCCACAAACTACACATGGATCCACCAGTATCATTGCATGTCTGTTCTTTTCATGAACCACACCTAGTGTCATTGCATGTCTGTTCGTCTAAACAAACCACACATGGATCCACCTAGTGTGATTGCATGTATGTTCTTTTCACAAACCACACATGGATCCACCAGTGTCATTGCATGTGTGTTCTTTTCATGAACCACAACTAGAGTCATTGCATGTGTGACCTTCTAAAGGAACCACACATGGATCCATCCAGTGTCATTGCATGTGTGTTCTTCTCATGAACCACACATGGATCCACCTAGTGTGATTGCATGTTTGTTCTTTTCACAAACCACATATGGATCCACCAGTGTCATTGCATGTCTGCTCTTTTCACAAACCACAACTAGAGTCATTGCATGTGTGTTCTTCTAAACATACCACACATGGATCCACCCAGTGTCATTGCATGTCTGTTCCTCTAAACAAACCAGACATGGATCCACCTAGTGTGATTGCATGTCTGTTCTTTTCAGAAACAACACATGGATCCACCAGTTTCATTGCATGTATGTTCCTCTCATGAACCACAACCAGAGTCGTTGCTTGTCTATTCTTCTAAACAAACCACACATGGGTCCACACCTAGTGTCATTGCATGTCTGTTCCTCTAAACTAACCACACATGGATCCACCTAGCGTGATTCCATGTTTGTTCTTTTCACAAACCACACATGGATCCACTATTGTCATTGCATGTGTGTACTTTTCATGAACCACAACTAGAGTCATTGCATGTGTGTACTTCTAAACAGACCACACATGGATCCACCTAGTGTGATTGCATGTCTGTTCTTTTCACAAACCACACATAGATCCACCTAGTGTGATTGCATGTCTGTTCTTTTCACAAAGCACACATGGATCCACAAGTGTCATTGCATGTGTGTTTTTCTCATGAACCACAACCAGTTTCATTGCATGTTTGTTCTTCTCACAAACCATATAAGTATCCACCAGTGTCATTGCATGTCTGTTCTTCTCAGAAACCACACATGGATCCACCAGTGTCATCGGAGGTGTGTTCTTCTCATGAACCGCAGCTAGAGTCATTGCATGTATGTTCCTTCCACAAACCACATATGGATCCACCAGTGTCATTTCATGTATGTTCTTTTCATGAACCACACCCAGTGTCATTGCATGTTTGTTCCTCTAAACAAACCACACATCGAACCACCTAGTGTGATTGCTTGTCTGTTCTTTTCACAAACCACACATGGATCCACCAGTGTCATTGCATGTGTGTTCTTTTCATGAACCACAACTAGAGTCATTGCATGTCTGTTCTTCTAAACAAGCCACACATGGGTCCGCACCCAGTGTCATTGCATGTGTGTTCCTCTAAACGAACCACACATGGATCCACATAGTGTGATTGCATGTCTGTTCTTTTCACAAACCACACATGGATCCACCAGTGTCATTGCATGTGTGTTCTTTTCATGAACCACAACTAGAGTCATTGCATGTATGTTCTTCTAAACAAACCACATAAGGATACACCAGTGTCATTGGATGTGTGTTCTTCTCATGAACCACACCTAGTGTCATTGCATGTGTGTTCTTCTAAACAAACCACAGATGGATCCACCAAGTGTCATTGCATGTCTGTTCCTCTAAACAAACCACACATGGATCCACCTAGTGTGATTGCATGTCTGTTCTTTTCACAAACCACACATGGATCCACCAGTGTCATTGCATGTGTGTTCTTCTCATGAACCACAACCAGAGTCATTGCATGTCTGTTCTTCTAAACAAACAACACATGGGTCCACACCCACTGTCATTGCATGTATGTTCCTCTAAACAAACCACACATGGATCCACCTAGTGTGATTGCATGTCTGTTCTTTTCACAAACCACACATGGATCCACCAGTGTCATTGCATGTGTGTTCTTTACATGAACCACAACTATAGTCATTGCATGTGTTTTCTTCTAAGCAAACCACACATGGATCCACCTAGTGTCATTGCATGTCTGTTCCTCTAAGCAACCCACACATAGATCCACCTAGTGTGATTGCATGTCTGTTCTTTTCACAAACATGTAACATCCCAATTTCAGCAACCCTGATTGGTGGTCCAGAATACAAAAATCAGGGGGAACAAAAACTTTTTCTTCTTGAATGCTGAAGGGTTTGCTTGCTGTTTGGATAAGCTTATGCATATGAATGTGTATTAGATGATATGATCCTTACCTCAACACCAGTTGACAAAAGCTACTTCCCAAAATTTTCTTGGCTCAATCTCCATATTCTCAATTGTTCTGGCATTTCCGAAACCTGAGCCAAGAAGCCTTCGCATCCAACTATTTTAGTAGATTCTATTGATCAAACTATGGAGAGCTATAGAATACTATCTCCTTATGTTCTCAAAGAAGAACCTTCAAATGCTTTTCTCTCCAGGTTTCCCAAAACACCTTTAATAAGCTTTTAAATTCTATTCTTGGCAGAGATACCAAGGACTCTCATATTATTCAAAATCCAACCTATTCAAAATACCCCTCCTTACCTCAAGCTAAGCTTGATGGTAACCCCGAGTAGTTGTTGTTTTGTTTGTAAGATGAGTTGCCTTGATTGCTGTTTGACTGGATTGCTTAGAAGTAGTATGAGCTACTCTAGGAGCTCATCACTAGGATCAAGATGTTTCCAAATCATCAACCCCTAAGCAAGAATGCAAATCTGTATATGATCCCTAACTGCTAGGTGGTCATCTAAAACCCTCAACTAGATCAATTCTAAAGAGATCTAATTCTAGAAGCTTCCAAGTCAATGAAGACCATGATAAAGCATGGATCCCTTCTAGTCAATATACTCTTCAACATCATCCATTTGATGATACTCTGGTACCTCGCAACCCATCAAATTTATCACAACCCACATTCTAGTCAAAAACCCTAAATCTGCCAAATTTGGCAAAGTCTGGAAAACTATTCCCAACAACACCTTTTTGGATGCCTCCCTTTCTCAACCCTTGTGTAATTTTTGTAATGCACTTGAACCATCTTATTAACCATCCTAAGAAATACCAAGTCCCACTCTTTCCCTTGGTTAGAGCATCCTCCTACCCACTTGTTCTTGATGGTTTTACAGGCAAGAAATTAATTATCCCTGCAAATCTAGTCATCATGCCAACTTAGCTAGAAGCTCACACTACCATCCAAACCTCTATGGACCAAATCTTTGCATGGTTCTGTTATAATCATATAGGTCTACTAACATCTACTTCACTTGCTCCAAGTGGATCCTTGTGCTGCCTAAACCCACAAGGTTTTGAAGGCTAGTTGATAATCTGCCTTGGCAGGCTTATTTTATTCAAAGTTTGAAAGCCTGTCTTGGTGAACTCAAGAAGGATAAAGCTCAAACCCCTACACCACTGCAAACTACATTACTTGGTCTATCAACCATATATCCCATGCCCCAAGGGGAGATCTGAACTCCAAGATACCACTAGGTTTTGATGGTATGAAATTAACACTACCCTAGACCCCTAATCTATGGTATTCCACCAAAATCAACTTGGATTCTCCAATCCCAAGGTTTCAAGTGCTTGCTACACCTGGTCTACATCATCTACCTTGATCATCAAGATTTATCAAATATTACCCATAATTATTTTTGGCTCCAAATCAAATTAATTCCTTAATAGACAAATTCTTCAAAACTTCTTCCATAAGGGAAAGTTTGGATTTTTCCAAAGCACTTCCCCAAATTTTGGATAAATTGAGACCCACATATCATACCCCATCTTCCCACTTCAAAAATAAATATTTTTGAAGAGCTTTATTATTTCTTTTTGCCCATTTTCTTAAATGGCTGAAATGGAATAATAATTGTTTTAAATACTTTTATCCTCCAATAAATCTTGTGAAAATTCCCCTAAGTGTGTATTCACATTTGGGACCATATCACATCAAAAACTCCACTTGTCCAAGGTAAAAATATCAAATGAGCCCCAATACTTCACTTCTGCAGTTTTTGATCAAATAGATTTAAGAGGACTTGTAAATCATGGAAAAATCCCAAATAAATCCTAGAGAGGCCTATTAACTCTATACATCTACCAGTACCATTTCCTCATCTTTGGACAATGCAAGTTTCTGAACTTCTTTCACAACCATCTATTCCCCAAATTTGGCAAGTCTAGCTAGAAATGAACTAAACCAAGATCAAGCCACCACCACTCTTGCAAGACAAGGCCCCATAACACCCAGCACTCATCTTTGGCCGTGATAACTGTAGCATGGCACTGTAGCACCCCTTCCCCTTGTCCTTTAGTGCTTGGAGGAAGGAGAAAGGCACCCATTGGTCATAGCCTCTTCTTTACTTCTTCCAGCAGCCATCTCACCTCACCCCTCCTCTGCACTCGACCAGAATACCACTGTCACGCCCACATCAACCTCCCCTGGTTTCACCTCCCTCCCCCACATGCTCCATGGACCAGTCTATCAAGGACTACTCCCTCTCGGTATAATTGGCCAGAGGCCACCCCACTCCCCCTCACCCTCCACTGACCTCCCAGAGAGCTCTAGATCCATCTCCTCTACTCCCCATCGCCATGGAAAAAGGAGGAAAGCTCCTCTCGGCCTTCTTCGAAGAGTAGAGCTTGTCCTCGCCCCAAGCCGCTCCCTTGCCTCTCTCTCTCTGCCGATTTGTGACCTCCACGCCCTAACCTACCTCCCCTCTCTCTCTTTGTACCAGGAAGGGCCGGAGACCACCACCGTTGGCACCACCCGAAGGGACCTTCCTCCGGCGACCTCGGCCCTCTCGAGCAGCCTCTGCACGACCGGAGACCTCCTGGAGCTCCCCAGGGCCCCAGCGTCCTTCCTGCACGCTCACCATCGACATGCATGCATCCCCGGGCCTGCTCCGGCGAGCACCGAAGCAAGCTCCACCGGGTGCACCTGGGCGAGAGAGATCCCGGCGTCGAGACCCACCTTGCCGCCCACCGTTGGGACCGCTGTCGAGCACCGCTCCACCTCCAGCACTTCCCGGCTCCTCTCCGCCCCACAGGTGAGCTTCCCACGCCGCCACCGCCGCCGTTAGGGTTCCTGCTCCAGCCGCTCTATTGCTAGGAGGACGACGCCGGACAGCTGTTGATCTCCCATAAGATCCAACGGCTGAGCTCGCCGAATACCCTTTCAGCGCCCTGTGCCACTGACCTGCGGGCCCCGCGGCCGGGGTTCAAATGCATCCCACGTGCGCGCCCCTGTCTACCGAATGGGCCGGCCCACTACCCCCTCGCCCATGCCCTCTCCAAATCCGGCCCAGCTCCCCTACTTTTATTTATTTTTCTCAAGATCTGCTTATATAGCTGCAGGTTTAAATCAAGAAAAAAATGTAAAATGAAGTATTTTGCCTAAATGGAATTTTTACCATGATCAGGTGTGTTCTGTGCAACATGCAGAACTGGTCTTGTGCCAAAAATAATTTTTATTATTTACTGGAAATTAATCTACAAAAAGGTATCTTTTGCAAGAAATAAATTCCTTTGGGAAATTGTACATATCCATTTGGGATGAACCCAAGTCCTCCTGGAAGATAATCTCTATACCCTTCAATTAGCATAAACCTCATGCCAAGGTGAACAATAGCTTGACTTGAATAAAAATAACAAAAACAGGGTATTTCTGACTTTAGAAATTTCCCTTGACCAAACCTTTAGACCAATTGAACCAATTCCAAATCCAAGTGATGTGGTACATCACTACCTATCTAAATCCAGGAGCTCATGATTTATTGAGCCTTGGATCTTTTTCTGTGAATTAAACTATTCTTTGCATGGTTTATTCACCCCTAAAATCACTACAGTAGCTATACAGGTCCAAAAAGGGTGATCCTAATTTCTACAGAAAGGTATTCAAAATACCTACACTGTGCCTTGGGAATCAAATTGATAGATTCTGTATACTTAATCTGGTGAAAAAGACATGTTGTCTACAGAACTGCCTTTGGAAATTTCCAGAGGGCATTCTGGTAATTATCTTGGCATGATTCCAACTCTCAGTGAACAAGTACATAAAAACCTACTGAACCATCCAAGGAAATAATTTTTGGAGCTCCAGAAGTTTTTTGGTGAATTAATTCCTAAAACTAGAAGTTATTTCACTAGGAAAATCATAACTATTTAAAGAGAAGTGATAAAATAGTGAAACCAATTTTGTTGGTTTCATTTTATCAACATACCCCAGTTGGTATCATGTTTTTACAATGGTACCATACAGAATATGGTCTTGTTCAAAAATCCATCTCTTAGGTAGTTTCTAGACTATAAATCCTAAGGGATTTTCATCCCCTTCTCCAAGACCATCTCAACCTCCTAAATCCAATCCTCTCTAAAATACAGAACCTTAATTGGAGTTTATTCAATTGCTTGTTTGCTGAATGGTAGTGGTGATTGTATGCCTTGTATTGATTGGGCCCTTTTGTTTGTCCGCATGTGTTCCATATCGACGATAGTTGCGATTATATCGGAGAGCAGAAGAAGATGGAGTTTATTGGTTATTATGGTTTTCTAAGGAGAAGTCCAGGGACATTTATGCCATATTGCTGATCTCAGGCAAGCCACCTTCTTGCTCATAATCCATGTCCTACTATTTTACTTATGCATGTTTTATCTACTGTTTACTAAAACTGCATTGTTTTACTATATGTTGATGTATACTTGGTACTGGTTTGGCTCCTCCGAATCATTACACCTTTGTACTACTAAGTACAACCCCCTTGGTGTTACCTACTTGACCCTAGTAGAATAGATGGTGTATTACACCATACCCCTTTGGAGACCCCGATTTAGCCAAAGCAAAACTAGAGGATGGGAAGACCCCGGAAAAAGTTTTACGAAATGTTTTATGATGAAACCTTGGTGAGGTGGGACCTCCCAAGAGTTGTTGAGAAAGAAAAAGGTTTTGTTTTACAAAATGCTGGAGGAAAACCGGAGGAAAAAGGTTTACAAAAACGCACCCGGTTCTTTGCAGTCTAGCTATAACAACTTAACCCATGCAACCACATTACTCTGGTATGGGACAGGGCTGGATTTGATGGTTGTCTATTCTGGTATGAGCTGCCTCGTAACTACTACATGGGATTGCGATCCCTGGAGGGTGGGCCTTATCTGGACAAACGACCCATGTGGGACATCGACCGGGAGAAGGAACAAAGGGTTGGCAGGCCTCCACGCGTTACTATGAGCCCCTCATTGAAAGCGCACACTCAAGAAGTAGAAAAAGTTCTCCGGTTGGTCCTTGCCTGACGTCCCGGTGTTGAGGGGATTAACACTCATAGGGTAGGCACTTATACTGGAGTGGGCATCCGGAGAGTCTTGATCGGTTACTCGACCCACGATCAGTGAGGATCAGGGTAATGTACCCGGATGGTGTGGGTAAAGTGTACAACCTCTGCAGAGTCTAAATCTATTCGAATAGCCGTGTCGTGGTTAAGGACGGGTTGGACAAACTTCTGTAGAGCGGTGCTAGTTTTGTTTTCAAAAAGGATTTCTGAAAAGAAATGGCTTTCGAAATGTTTTGACCATGGGATGGTCGGCAAGGATCCCTGTTTTGACCATGGGATGGTCAGAAAGGGATGGAAGGAGTTTGGTCGTGGGACGACCGGAGAAGGAAACAAATGGGTGACCCAATCCCAATGTTTTTCTAAAACTTTCAAAAAGGTTTCCAAAATGTTTTACAAAAGTTTTCAACAAAGATATGTAGATGCTATATCTACAAGAGAAACTAATTGAGAAAAGAACCCCTCTTGGAGCCCTCCTACTACCACAGCCATATTGCATATACTCTTGTTATTATTATTCTCTTAAGGTGGTTTGCGTGTACATTCAATGTACTCACTGGCATTGTCCCTGGCTATTAACGTGGCTAGATATCAAGACGAAGGTGAAGTGGATGACTATGCAAGCTAGGACGTTCTCCCAGTCAGTTGCCTGTAGGTTAAGGCATGGCTCGGGCTCTACGCTTGATGAAGTTCCGCTGATGATTATTGATGTAGCCATAAAGGCATTCATGTAAGTCTTGAAATTCGGTATATTCTCGAATGTTAAAATGATACTTGTCGGTTATGTGCCACGACTAACTGATCATGGGATCATGGTTGTATACATAACAGGGATTCTCGGAGGATTAATCCAGGGGCCCCACAGACTTGGTATCAGAGCCATCCTGACTGTAGGAGAACCTTAGTTAGCATGGTCGTTCGACAGGAACCTTAGTTTGAATACCCAGGTTTTCAAATACCAGTTTCTAAATGAGTTTCAAAAGTTCTACTTCTTCTCTTACTCTAAGTAACTCTTTCGAAAATGGTTTCCTCTATCCCTCGTCCAAAATTCAAACCTATGGATTTCAAATAACTAGGACCTAGAACCAGGTAAATATGTTGAGGACGAGATGAATACAAGCAACTACCAGCAAACACAAGGAGACTACAATATCGCTCTACTAGTGGAATCCTCACAATCAGAAGACGTCGGGTGCTGCACTATCAAGAAGCATCCAAGATACGACGAAGACTTCATCTGCAAGATAGTAACTCCGACCTGAAGAAAGACAGTATCTAGGGTCAATAGTCCTAGGGATAGGATTCCCCTACATCGTGAGTAGTTAACTCCTTGGCCCCTAGCGTTGACTGTGTTTTCTTGCCTAAGTGCATCCTGTGTTGCTTGATGTGTGTTGCCTGCCGAGGATATTGCAATTCCCTCGCTCTGTTCGCCTTGTTTGTATGTTCTGGTTTGCCTTTCCCTCCCTAAAAATGTGACTCGAGGAGCGATAAACTACCTACTAACTCAGGAAACCCTAGTGCTAGCTATCGGTATTGAGACCCAAACTAACCTCCAGAGTATATGAGAGGAAAAGCATCGCAAGAACCAGGAGATTCGACTTAGTCAAGTCGGAGTCAACTCGAAGACCTCACCTCAGCAAGAGGGCATGCCTCGTTAAACTCACCTTGCAAGACTCATCGATAGCACCACACTCCCTTGTTCCTCAGTCTACTATAGCAAGATTCCCGTTGAAGCCGGAAGTCAATTCCGAAGGATCCTCAACATCCACCAGAAACCACCCGATAAGTCAACCAAGACAAGAAGTGGAGACCTAACCACACTAACCTTTAGTGTCTTAGAGCTTCTGACTGCCTCAGTATACTAATTAATTTAGTCGACCCTACCCAAACCGACGGGAAGTTCCTCCCTAGAAGGTCAGAACTACCGCTGAAGTCAGATGATAAGGAAGCATGAAGACAACGAGTTTACTCCATCTTAGAGGAGGAGCAACCCCCAAGTATTCAAGAGATGACCACCTCTCTAAAACTAGATGGCTCTGCCCGCACGAAGCACTATCAGGAAGAGTCGTAAACCGCTATTTTACATTGAGCTAACCACCCTAAAGGCTTTGTTAGGAAACCACCCCACCAAGGTTAATCAAATAAGGCGTCACTCGAAGACCCCGGCTCAAGACTCCGAGAAGATACCGCTTTCCGCTAAACATCGGGTCAGCCCTCCACGACAGAAGATCTGCACCCTTCTTGATGAACCTTAGTAAAGCTCTAAGGTGGAAAGACTGCGTCTTTTCACTCAATCCTCAGAAGACTATCTACCCGAGGATACTTCAAAAAGACCACCAGATTTGACGCCTTCTCACCAAACAACAACCCGTGAGGCATCCCAAGAAGAACTAACTGAAGATTTTATGAAATCCCTTCGCTACCTCAGCTGAAGACCGACCCGAAGGACCGCCGAACCGCTAACCCTAGGTCCTTAATGCTTAGAGGATGTGAGACTCCCTGCCTCCACTAGGCTAAGTACGAATTATAGTAGTATATAAGCCCAGTAAGTCATAATCCCCGGAAGACTTCCGAAGGTGTCTACTCGAGAAGAAGGATCGACGACAATCCCCAGAAACCCCATTGAATGACTTCAAGAAGGAAAGACTATGTCAACTCTCCAATATACCCTAGCTAAATCCTAAGGGGGAAAGACTGCGTCTTTCCCACAATTTAGAATAACCCTCTGCCAGGAGCAACCTCAGGAGTCCTGACCCTAAAACCGTTAAATAGGATACGATACGACTCTAGGGAAGAGATGTGAATCCTTAGAGAGAGGTACTCCCAACCGTAGATTCTATCCCCGACGAATACTCCTTGAAGTTCAAAATCGAGATATTCTGTCCAGTCTAAGCCCTCGAGATATAGAATCCGAAAGGAAAAGAAAGTCATCCCTCGCAATCAAGAATAGACTCTGCTCAACTCTCCGTATATCCCAGAAGACTAAAGCTCAAGTTCATCGACAAAGTAGCCACCTTCAAAAACAGAGTCTGTAAGATAATACGCGTAAGACACCTAGTAGCAACCCGACTCAAATCCTCAAACCCTACTCTTCGGAATCTCGGGACGAGATTCTTTTAAGGGGGAAAGAGCTGTAACATCCCAATTTCAGCAACCCTGATTGGTGGTCCATAATACAAAAATCAAGGGGAACAAAAACTTTTTCTTGTTGAATGCTGAAGGGTTTGCTTGCTGTTTGGATATTCTTATGTATATGAATGTGTATTAGATGATATGATCCTTACCTCAACACCAGTTGACAAAAGCTACTTCCCAAAATTGTCTTGGCTCAATCTCCATATTCTCAAATGTTCTAGCATTTCCAAAACCTAAGCCAAGAAGCCTTTGCAAACCAACTATTTTAGTAGATTCTATTGATCAAACTATGGAGAGCTATAGAATACTATCTCCTTATGTTCTCAAGGCAGAACCTTCAAATGCTCTTCTCTCCAGGTTTCCCAAAACACCTTTAATAAGGTTTTAAATTCTATTCTTGGTATAGATACCAAGGACTCTCATCTTATTAAAAATCCAGCCTATTCAAAATACCCCTCCTTAGCTCAAGCTAAGCTTGATGGTAACCCCGAGTAGTAGTTGTTTTGTTTGTAAGATGAGTTTCCTTGATCTGCTGTTTGACTGGATTGCTTAGAAGTAGTATGAGCTACTCTAGGAGCTCATCACTAGGATCAAGATGTTTCCAAATCATCAACCCCTAAGCAAGAATGCAAATCTGGATATGATCCCTAACTGCTAGGTGATCATCTAAAACTCTCAACTAGATCAATTCTGAAGAGATCTAATTCTAGAAGCTTCCAAGTCAATGAAGACCATGATCAAGCATGGATCCCTTATAGTCAATCTACTCTTAAACATCATCCATTTGATGATTCTCTGGTACCTTGCAACCCATCAAATTCATCACAACCCACATTCTAGTGAAAAATCCTAAATCTGCCAAATTTGGCCAAGTCTAGAAAACTATTCCCAACATCACCTTTTTGGATGCCTCCCTTTATCAACCCTTGTGCATTTTTGGTAATGCACTTGAACCATCTTATTAACCATCCTAAGTACTACCAAGGCCCACTCTTTCCCTTGGTTAGAGCATCCTCCTACCCACTTGTTCTTGATGGTTTTGCAGGCAAGAAATTAACTATTCCTGCAAATCTAGTCATCATGCCAACTTAGCTAGAAGATCACACCACCATCCAAACCTATATGGACCAAATATTTGCATGGTTGTGTTCTACTCATATAGGTCTACCAACATCTACTTCACTTGCTCCAAGTGGGTCCTTGTGCTGCCTAAACCCACAAGGTTTTGAAGGCTAGTTGATAATCTACCTTGGTAGGCTTATTTTATTCAAAGTTTGAAAGCCTGTCTTGGTGAACTCAAGCAGGATCAAGCTCAAACCCCTACACCACTGCAAACTACATTACTTGGTCTATCCATCCATATATCCCATGCCCCAAGGGGAGATCTGAACTCCAAGATACCACTAGGTTTTAATGGTATGAAATTAAAACTACCCTAGACCCCTAATCTATGGTATTCCACCAAAATCAACTTGGATTCTCCAATCCCAAGGTTGCAAGTGCTTGCTACACCTGGTCTACATCATCTACCTTGATCATCAAGATTTATCAAATATTACCCATAATTATTTTTGGCTCCATATAAATCTTGTGAAAATTCCCCTAAGTGTGTATTCACATTTGGGACCATATCACACCAAAAACTCCACTTGTCCAAGGTAAAAATATCAAATGAGCCCCAATACTTCACTTCTACAGTTTTTTATCAAATAGATTTAAGAGTTGTAAATCATGGAAAAATCCCAAATAAAACCTAGAGAGGCCTATTAACTCTATCCATCTACCAGTACCATTTCCTCATCTTGGACAATGCAAGTTTCTGAACTTGTTTCACAACCATCTATTCCCCCAATTTGGCAAGTCTAGCTAGAAATGAACTAAACCAAGATCAAACTACCACCACTCTTCAACAAGGCAAGGTATATCATCCAAATAAGTTCTAGAGGATCCTCTCTCAATGCTCTTAGGTTCAATATTCTCATCAAACTGGTTTGCAGGAACAATCCAATCAACATTCTTTTCTATGGCATCATGTATTGCTACTATTTTGAAGGGTATTGGTATCTTAGGTTCCTCCCCATTAGGTTTGGTTTTGTTCATATTTTCTAGTTTACCAACAACATCTACACATGAGCCTAGCATGTTGAAACATTCAAAAACTTTTCTAGCTTCCTGTAACACCCTCGAATCGGCCCTATGCAAGTTTTAGCGCTTCTCGCCAAACCTGCATAGAAACGATTCAAGGACGCCCACCAGGAACTTTCGTGCGGGTGGAAAACAAAGTAATACCATTACACATTAGTCCATGATGGAACCCACAGAACATATATATACAACAATGACTCCATGAGTCAAGAATACAAATATACATTACCAAGATCCAAATCACCTTGACAATGATAGAGTGTCCGACTACGGACAAGATGCAAATGGGGCTACGAGCCCTGAAGAATAACCAATGGCGTCCATAACCCTGCCCAGGCCAAGCCGGAAGGGTAACCCTGCTAACAACGTCGAACTTGAACCTGCTAAAACAAAAGGGGTGCCGACAAAGGGCAAAGGAAAAAGAGGAGCGTCAGTACTGAGGCCAGTACACGGCGAGGCTAGAATTCGGCGGCTCTCGCCTACATAGGTATGGTGGACTGAAGCAGCAGCGCAGCATGCACTAAACAACCTATAGAGACCCGATTAATTGTCGGCTATTAGAGAGGGATAAGAGAGACCTATTCGTGAGCAACCTGATACTAACACCAATCATACCCATCCTGGTATTCCCCCTCACGACCAAACAAGGAAGTCAAACCGAGGAACTCACACAGTTGGCAATTTTATTCATTTCACTATAGTTGCAGCACTTACTAGTCAGATATAGATAATACGAGTCCTCCTGATAGCATAAGTAGTGGGCAGTTTTAGTTAACCATTCAGTTGTAGTTGCAGTACTAACTAGTCAGATACAATTAGCATGTGACATCCCAAACACAGCAGTTGTTGGCACTTTTATTTCATTCCATTGAAGTTGTGATACTTACTAGGCCGGTATAACATGACACGATACACCCCAGTTCCACCAGTTGTTGGCACTTTTATTATCCATTCCATTGTAGTGAAGTTGATTACTAGTCACATATTAAGTCAAATTTATAGCACTACTTTAGTTATGCTTGTCTATGATCGAGATACTATGCTCCAAGTCGTCCATAACCGCGGACACGGCTTTCAGAAAGATTTACCCTGCAGGGGTGCACATATAGCAGCACACACACGATCAACCTCGGAAAAACCAACTCAAAACCCAACGAGGCTTTCACGACAAAGAAATCACAGGATTCATAAATTATTTCAGGGGGCCACCCCACTAAGCTACCCGCGATGAAGTTGGCCGGCTCCGAGACGGACCCAGGGTTTGTGTGGACGGCGGTAAACGACTGGGAATCCGAAAGTGTGACTGGGCTTGTCGATACAACGAAAACGTGTCACGATCCAAATAGTACAGGTGCTCCACGCACAATCGTAAATAAAGCAGTAAAGCATGGCATAATTACATGATAGTAATAAAGCCACAAACTAGTTTGTGGCCCCAAGAAATAAGAAATGAATCAAGCTGTGGCTAAGGGGATTCATAGACTCTCCCGTATGTGGATAGTGCGAATAGTCAAGGAACATGTATCAAGTACTTGGGGCCTACGGGACACAAGTGGGCATGAAAAACCAAATAACATATATTGCCCACCGGTGCCTCTTTCATTAGTTATCACAGCAATTTAATAGTTGTAATTAAAGACATGATCATCTCCACAATAAACATCTGCCAGCATACCAACAACTGTGGTACACGACAACACAAGATCGCACCTGAGCAAGCAACTACGACTCGCAAGGCCAGCTATCTACCAAACAACAGGTATTAGGAGGTGTCCATGGCAATATAGAGGCTGCATGGGATACAACTGGTGCACGGAAATGAAAGCATCGCGACACGGATAGCAATAGATCAACATGAGGAAATAAAGACTATAAATGCAAAATAGGTAGAAGGGGAAGGGATGCTCGCCTGGGAAAAACACTGCCGAGGAGACATTATCCGAAGGACTTGCCGATACTCGCATCAACTCATCGGTCTAATCCGCGAAGAAGCAAAGCACTAAAAGAGACACCAGATGCACTATTTCAATACTACGGCAGAAGACCGGGCATGATGCATGTATGTTGCATGGGATGGCAAGGATGCGATGCAACTAGGCAATATTAAGCGGAACCGGGGTCCCGACAATTAATTCGGAGGTTCATATTGTATAGGTACCCCGCAATTTAAATGTTGTATTAACAAGGCGAAACAGGGCATCGGTTCGCCACACAAATTTAAATGGAGCCAAGATAAGACTAGAAAAGTCCGCATATAGACTCCATATTTAATTTAGGTAAATCGACTATTTAACCCTACCCACCAGATGACATGTATGCAAGCATGATGATTTAAATATGCGACAGGTTGTATGCCATATTATAAAAATAGGGGTCTCGGAAAGGGGATCACATTAGGGCGAAGGTCTTGGTTCTGAGAGGTTCGAGTTCCGGGAAGGAGATCATGGCGTTCCATGACGACGATCTTCGGATCCACAAAAGGAGGTCTTGCGTGTTCCGTGATGCAGGACTTGGGCCACCGGGTCATCAACTCCGGGAAGGAGATCTTGTCGCTCGGTGTCGTGTAGGAGAACTCAATGTCTTGCGGCTTCCGAGATCGTCGCCTTTGAATTCCGAGTGTCGATGACGAACTTGGATCAGCGTCGGGTTTTCGGAAGCACTTGGCAGCAGACGTTTCTTGTCGGTGCTGACGTGGTCTTCGGCACCGATGGTTACCAGGTTCAACTTAGACGACGTCGATCTTGTCTTTGCAGCGCCAACATGGCACTGGCACGAGTAGCACCAAAACATCATCGACACCTCCATACCATACTACATACGCATCCACAGGTACTACCTCGGAGGCAGAGAACCATGGCCCAAAACGACAAAAGAGCTTGGCGGCCAAAACTCCTGCAGGAAGTTGGGGACGGAGGACTGCTGCTCGTGTCCGGTGAAGAGAAAAGTGGGGAGGAGCTCGAGACGGCGCCGGGTCGAGTGACAACGTTGTGGGCCTGGCAGAGGCGCGACTGCGTGTGCTGCAGAGGGGGCCCATAGCGGCGAGCGGCCTAGAGGGCACGGGGCCAGGCGACGACGGCAGGATAGAGGGGCGCTCGCGGAAAGGTGCGACTGGCTCGTGGACGGGGCGGGGATTGACGAGGCGGGCGAGCAGCGGAGGAGCGCCGGCGGAGCTTGCAGGTGAGGGGAAGGGCGCAAGGCGGCGACCGGAGCTCGGCCAGAGGCGCGGGCCAGCGGTGGTGGCCGGAGGAAGGAGGTGGGGGAAGCTCTTGGCGGCGGGGTTGCTGCTGTGGTGGCAAGGGATAAGACGGCGGGGCACCGGCTCTGGCGGCGGCCGGAGCCAAGCACGGGGAGAGGAGGCCCGACGGCGGATCGGGGCTGGCGTGGGAGGCGAGATATAGAGGATGGGGTGGAGGCTCGGCAGGTGGGGTTGCGTGCGTCGCCTGGGGATCGAGTCCCAAGGGCGGCAGGTGGCGCTGTCGGTGGGAAAAGGTGGTGGGCCTGGGTGTGTACGTGAACGAGGTGGGTGGGAGCAGCAGGCGGGAGGCGGCGGCTGAATACGGAGTTGGAGGGAGGAGGTTAGGGTTAGCTAGGGTTTTCTGGTGGGGTGGTAGGTGGCTGCCGGGTGGGCTTTTGGGCCTGGCCGGTGGCTGCCTCCCCCACTAAAATATTTTATTTTATTTTATTTGTTTTATTTTAGAAAGGCTTTTGTAAATAGTGTTTAGACAAATAAAAGGCTTGGAACAGACCGGAGTTTTGATTTGAAATTAAGACGGGGAATATTTATAAAACAAAGATAGGCTTTTAGAAAATAGTTTTAGGGAAACCATGTGTGATGTTATGACGATGCTCAAATGCAATGTGGCATGATGACATGAGCATGCGGTCATGATGATGCAATGCACAAAAACACAACAATTTTCTAGTAGTGGTTTTAGCGGGATGCCACAATTAGACACCACTAACAAGGGATCTCGCCCTCGAGATCCGCCTCATGGTACGGGGAAGAAGGCCGACAGTCTGAATCTTTTCACTTCGTGTAGATTCTCGCGACACCACTAACAAGAGGTCGTGGTCCGTGATCATCGAGAGAACACTCCGGGAAACAAAGGATGAAGGTAAAGGTATCCATAAATAAAGCCACCTCTAACTTCGATAGAAAGAGAGAACCGATGCATTCTCATCCACTTCAATGTACAGGAGCAAATAGAGTGAGTAGTCGGCATGGGGGCCAATCCATCACGCACCCAAACTATTACTCTGCACAATCAGTAGAAAAGCGTGCAACATTCTCAGAATCAGACTGAAGATCTCGACAAGCGAGGTTCGGAAACAGGGAGTGATGCAGGCTCTGCATCGGATCTGGCGTTGATGATGTCGTCGCGTCGGAAAACACCGGAAGGCACAAACAAGGAACAAAGAATGGTACCACAGATAAAGGATCACTTCGATAGCATGAAGTCCGGAAGTAGAAACACCGTTGCCAAAGGAGGAAGCGAAACCCTGAAGGTACGACGGAACCCAACCACGAGAAATCTTGGACTTGAAGAAAGGTAAGAGAGCAGATTTAAAACACGCAGAGGTAAGAGGAGAATAGCAGAGGGTTAAGGAGTAAAAGCAGACCTCATCCGATCTATCCAACCGATTTTTGCAAAAATAGTTTTGACACTCTACATCGGCTATTAGCTAGGTTATCCTACATGCTGGACTTGTGGGGGTATTGCAACTGCTGAGCTATGATACCACTCTGTAACACCCTCGAATCGGCCCTATGCAAGTTTTAGCGCTTCTCGCCAAACCCGCATAGAAACGATTCAAGGACGCCCACCAGACACTGTCGTGCCGGTGGAAAACGAAGTAATACCATTACAGATTAGTCCACGATGGAACCCATAGAACGCATATATACAACAACGACTCCATGAGTCAAGAATATAGATATACATTACAAAGATCCAAATCACCTTAAAAATGATAGAGCGTCCGACTACGGACAAGATGCAAATGGGGCTACGAGCCCTGAAGAATAACCAAT
Source organism: Avena eriantha (assembly GCA_910589775.1). NCBI lineage: Eukaryota > Viridiplantae > Streptophyta > Magnoliopsida > Poales > Poaceae > Avena > Avena eriantha. The sequence goes on along the minus strand of OU342746.1, from coordinate 48,733,583 downwards.
GGCGTCCATAACCCTACCCAGGCCAAGCCGGAAGGGTAACCCTGCTAATGACATCGAACTCGAACCTGCTAAAACAAAAGGGGTGCCGACAAAGGGCAAAGGAAAAAGAGGAGCGTCAGTACTGACGCCAGTACACGGCGAGGCTAGAATTCGGCGGCTCTCGCCTACATAGGTATGGTAGACTGAAGCAGTAGCGCAGCATGCACTAAACAACCTATAGAGACCCGATTAACTGTCGGCTATTAGGGAGGGATAAGAGAGACCTATTCGTGACCAACCTGATACTAACACCAATCATACCCATCCTGGTATTCCCCCTCAAGACCAAACGAGGAAGTCAAACCGAGGAACTCACACAATTGGCAATTTTATTCATTTCATTATAGTTGCAGCAATTACTAGTCAGATATAGATAGCATGAGTCCTCCTGATAGCATAAGTAGTGGGCAGTTTTAGTTAACCATTCAGTTGTAGCTGCAGTACTTACTAGTCAGATACAATTAGCATGTGACATCCCAAACCCAGCAGTTGTTGGCACTTTTATTTCATTCCATTGAAGTTGTGATACTTACTAGGCCGGTATAACATGACACGATACACCCCATTTCCACCAGTTGTTGGCACTTTTATTATCCATTCCATTGTAGTGAAGCTGATTACTCGTCACATATTAAGTCAAATCTATAGCACTACTTTAGTTATGCTTGTCTATGATCGAGATACTGTGCTCCAAGTCGTCCATAACCGTGGACACGGCTTTCAGAAAGATTTACCCTGCAGGGGTGCACAAATAGCAACACACACACGATCAACCTCGGAAAAACCAACTCAAAACCCAACGAGGCTTTCACGACAAAGCAATCACAAGATTCATAAATTATTTCAGGGAGCCACCCCACTAAGCTACCCGCGACGAAGTTGGCCGGCTCCGAGACGGACCCAGGATTTGTGTGGATGGCGGTAAACGATTGGGAACCCGAAAGTGTGACTGGGCTTGTCGATACAGCGAAAACGTGTCACGATCCGAAATAGTACAGGTGCTCCACGCACAATCGTAAATAAAGCAGTAAAGCATGGCATAAGTACAGGATAGTAATAAAGCCCCAAACTAGTTTGTGGCCCCAAGAAATAAGTAATGAATCAAGCTCTAGCTAAGGGGATTCATAGACTCTCCCGTATGTGGATAGTGCGAATAGTCAAGGAACAGGTATCAAGTACTCGGGGCCTACGAGACACAAGTGGGCATGAAAAACCAAATAACATATATTGCCCACCGGTGCCTCTTTCATTAGTTATCATAGCAATTTAATAGTTGTAATTAAAGACATGATCATCTCCACCATAAACATCTGCCAACATACCAACAACTGTGGTACTCGACAACACAAGATCGCACCTGAGCAAGCAACTACGACTCGCAAGGCCAGCTATCTACCAAACAACAGGTATTAGGAGGTGTCCATGGCAATATAGAGGCTGCACGGGATATAACTGGTGCACGGAAACTAAAGCATCGCGACACGGATAGCAATAGATCAACATGAGGAAATAAAGACTATAAATGCAAAATAGGTAGAAGGGGAAGGGATGCTCGCCTGGGAAAAACACTGCCGAGGAGACATTATCCGAAGGACTTGCTGATACTCGCATCAACTCATCGGTCTAATCCGCGAAGAAGCAAAGCACTAAAAGAGACACCGGATGCACTATTTAATACTACGGCAGAAGACCGGGCATGATGCATGTATGATGCATGGCATGGCAAGGATGCGATGCAACTAGGCAATATTAAGCGGAACCGGGGTCCGGACAATTAATTAGGAGGTTCATATTGTTTAGGTACCCCGCAATTTAAATGTTGTATTAACAAGGCGAAACAGGGCATCGGTTCGCTACACAAATTTAAATGGAGCCCAGATAAGACTAGAAAAGTCCGCATATAGACTCCATATTTAATTTAGATGAATCGACTATTTAACCCTACCCACCATATGACATGTATGCAAGCATGATGATTTAAATATGCGACAGGTTGTATGTCATATTATAAAAATAGGGGTCTCGGAAAGGGGATCACATTAGGGCGAAGGTCTTGGTTCTGAGAGGTTCGAGTTCCGGGAAGGAGATCATGGCGTTCCATGACGACGATCTTCGGATCCACAAAAGGAGGTCTTGCGTGTTCCGTCATGCAGGACTTGGGCCACCGGGTCATCAACTCCGGGAAGGAGATCTTGTCGCTCGGTGTCGCGTAGGAGAACTCAATGTCTTGCGGCTTCCGAGATCATCGCCTTCAGATTCCGAGTGTCGATGACGAACTTGGATCAGCGTCGGGTTTCCGGAAGCACTTGGCAGCAGACGTTTCTTGTCGGTGCTGACGCGGTCTTTGGCGATGATGGTTACTAGGTTCAACTTAGACAACGTCGATCTTGTCCTTGCAGCACCAACATGGCACTGGTACGAGTAGCACCACAACATCACCGACACCTCCATACCATACTACATACGCATCCACAGGTACTACCTCGGAGGCAGAGAACCATGGCCCAAAACGAAAAAAGAGCTTGGCGGCCGGAACTCCTGCAGGAAGTTGGGGACGGAGGACTGCTGCTTTCGTCCGGAGAAGAGGAACAGCGGGGAGGAGCTCGAGACGGCGTCAGGTCGAACGACAACGTTGTGGGCCCAGCAGAGGCACGACTGCGTGTGCTACAGAGGGGGCCGCAGCGGCGAGCGGCCTAGAGGGCACGGGGCCAGGCGACGACGGCAGGACAAAGGGGCGCTCGCGGAAAGGCGGGGATTGACGAGGCAGGCGAGCAGCGGAGGAGCGCCGGCGGAGCTTGCTGGCGAGGGGAAGGGCGCAAGGCGGCGAACGGAGCTCGGCCAGAGGCGCGGGCCAGCGGTGGCGGCCGGAGGAAGGAGGCGAGGAAAGCTCTTGGCGGCGGGGTCGCTACTGTGGTGGTGAGGGATAAGACGGCGGGGCACCGACTCTAGGCGGTGGCCGGAGCCGAGCACGGGGAGGGGCGGCGAGGTCAGGGAGAGGAGGCCCGGTAGCGGATCGGGGCTGGCGTGGGAGGCGAGAGGTGGAGGATGGGGTGGAGGCTCGGCAGGTGGGGTTGCGTGCGTCGCCTAGGGATCGAGTCCCAGGGGCGGCAAGTGGTGCTGTCGGTGGGAAAAGGTGGTGGGCCTGGGCGTGTACGTGAGCGAGGTGGGTGGGAGCAGCGGGCGGGAGCAGCAGGCGGGAGGCGGCGGCTAAATAGGGAGTTGGAGGGAGGAGGTTAGGGTTAGCTAGGGTTTTCTGGTGGGGTGGTAGGTGGCTGCCAGGTGGGCTTTTGGGCCTGGCCGGTGGCTGCCTCCGCTACTAAAACATTTTATTTTATTTTATTTTTTTTATTTTTAGAAAGGCTTTTGTAAATAGTGTTTAGACAAATAAAAGGCTTGGAAAAGACCGGAGTTTTGATTTGAAATTAAGACGGGGAATATTTAGAAAACAAAGCTAGGCTTTTAGAAAATAGTTTTAGGGAAACCATGTGTGATGTCATGATGATGCTCAAATGCAATGTGGCATGATGACATGAGCATGCGGTCATGATGATGCAATGCACAAAAACACAACGATTTTCTAGTAGTGGTTTTAGCGGGATGCCACACTTCCTTGGCAACATCATAGAACTCCTTAAACAAAGTTTCTAGAATAAAATCCATCTTTTCAGGATCCTCAATTTCTTTAAGCTTAAGAAACATTACTTGCATTAAGGGGCTGAGGTTAACAAACCTAGCTTCTAACATGTGAATTAAAGAAGCTGCAGCAATCGCATAATTTGGAGCAAGTTCTACAAGGGATATATCCTCAGTATCTTCATGTTTGCTAACATGATTAAAGAATTCTTCAATATTATCTTTCCCAATTATAGAACCACTACCAATTGAAAGGTCTTTCAAGGTGAATGTAGGGATCAACATGGTGAGCTAAGGAAGAGATGACAACTAAAGGAGACTTAATTTTTTTGTGTTTTTGATAAAGAAAGCAAACTAGTAAAAATAATTTTTTGGCGGTTTTTGAAGAACAAAACAAGCAAACAAAGCGAAAAGATAACTAAGAAAAACAAAAACAACAAACTAAAGAGACTGATTATGAGGGACTCCCCTTGTGAAGATGTCCTTGACTCCCCGGCAACGGCGCCAGAAAATCTTGATGTGCTCGTCGTTCGACGTAGAGCTCGTTGGGAACCCCAAGAGGAAGGTACGATGAGCACAGCAACAAGTTTTCCCTCAGTTATGAAACCAAGGTTTAATCGAACCAGTAGGAGCAAGGAAACACCCCAAAGATGTTACTAGCTGAGCTTTGGCAGGGCGCACTACCGGTGCTAGTAGCAACGTGGAGACCTGCACAACACAACCACAGAACTTTGTCCCCAACTTGCGATGAGGTTGTCAATCTCACCGTGTTTTGTGGAAAACAAAGGATTAAACGTATCGAATGAAAAGAAGTAAAAGTTTGCAGAAAGTACACACAAAGCAGTAAAAGATTGTAGATTGTATGTAAAAGACAAGGACCGGGATCCATAGTTCACTAGAGGTGGCTCTCCTTAAGATAGATAACATGCTGGTGAACAAATTACAACGGGGCAATTGACAAACACCGAGAAAGCAATACATGCATATACTAATCATCTTGACTCCTTTGAGACTTGATTGGGCATTACAACATAATACATAGACCGCCATCCAACTGCATCTATGACTAATAATCCACCTTCAGGTTATCATCCGAACCCCCTCCAGTATTAAGTTGCAAGCAACAGATTATTGCTTTACGAACTGCGTGTAAAGTAAACAATACGATTGTTCTATGAACAAAGGATTGTTGTTTTCTCCCTAGTAGCAACAACACATCTAGTACCTTAGAGATTTTTGTCACTTCCCCAGATTACCAGAGGCATGAACCCACTATCGAGCATAAATAGTAACTCTTGGACTTGCTAGCATCTACTTGTCCAAGATAGCTACTAACAATGGAAAGCATGCAAGATCACAAATAACAAAGACATGATAGAATCAATAATCAATCTGAAATAGCATCTCAATATCCATCGGATCCCCGCAAACACAACATGCAGAATTATAAAAAGATGATCTTGATCATGAACGGAGCTCACAAGATCTAAACATGAAAGCACGAAGGAGGAGAACCAGCCATCTAGCTACTACATGGATCCGTAGTCCAAGGATGAACAACTCACGCATCACACCGGAGGCTTGCATGGTGATGAAGAAGGCCTCTAGTGTGAATTCGCCTCTCCGGCAGGGTGCCGGGAAGAGCTTCAGATCCCTCCCGATCTAGGGATGGAGATGACGGCGGCTACAAACTCTTTCGTGGATTTTTGATCGGGTACTTAGGGTTTTCATCCCGAGAGCAATATATAGGCGGAAGGAGAGTCCGAGGGGGTGCCTGGGCTGGCCACACCACCCCCTGGCGCGGGCCAGGCCTGGCCACACGGCCAGGTGGTGTGGCCGCCCTCTGGCCCTTCTCCGTCTCGTATTCTGGCACTTGATCCCTTCCGGAAAAATAGGCACTTTGGCTTTTGTCCCGTCCAATTCCGAGAATATTCATTTTCTGACTTTCCTGGAACCAAAAATAGCAGAAAACAGGCAGCTGGCACTGTGGCTCTTGTTAATAGGTTAGTCCAAGAAATCATAAGAAAAGTACTCCAAAGTTGGAACAAAACAGAAGAAAGTGGATAAAACCAAGCATGGAACATCAAAAATTATAGATACATTTGCAATGTATCAATGTTGCTGCCCATCTAAATAACTTTGTTGAACTTTGTGAGATGCAAAAGCATAGGGATGTAGATGGTGATATTATTAAGCTGAAATTGTTTCCTTTCTCTTTGAGAGGAAAAGCTAAAGAATGGTTGAACTCCTTAACTAAGAATAGTATTGATTCTTGGACTAAGTGCAAAGATGCTTTCATTGGAAAATACTATCCTCCTGCTAAGATTATATCTATGAGAAGTGAAATAATGAAGTTTAAACAATCTGATAATGAGCATGTTGCTCAAGCTTGGGAAACAATGAAATCTTTGGTAAAGAATTGTCCCACTAATGGATTGACTGCTTGGATGATCATCGAAACTTTTTATGCAGGATTGAACTATTCTTCAAGGAACCTATTGGACTCTGCTGCTGGAGGTACCTTTATGACCATTACTTTGGGTGCTGCAACAAAACTTTTGGACAATATGATGGTTAATTATTCTGAATGGCATACTGAGAGAGCTCCACAAGGTAGGACGGTAAATTCTGTTGAGGATACTTCCTCCTTGAGTGATAAAATTGATATTATTATGTCTATGCTTGTTAATGGTAAAGACCATATTGATCCAAATAATGTTCCTTTAGCCTCTTTGGTTGCTCAAGAAGAGCAAGTTGATGTGAACTTCATAAGAAATAATAATTTTGGCAATAATGCTTATAGGATTAATTTTGGTAACAACAATTATAAGCCATATCCTCACAACAATGGTAATGCTTATGGAAATTCTAACAACAATAATAGGAGTGCACCCTCTGATCTTGAAGTTATGCTTAAAGACTTTATTAGTAAACAAACTGCTTTCAATAAAACTATTGAGAAAAACTCTCTAATGCTGAAAGAAATCTAGCATCTTTGGATGAAGCTCAATCTTCTTTGAATAAAATGGCTGCTAAACCTGAAACTAATGATAATCCCTTTGCAGCTACTAATGCCATACAAGTAAGAATTGATGAAAATGTTAGACTATTAGCTGAATTACATGCTAAGTGGGAAAGAGAAGATGAAATTGCTAGAAACATTAGTGTTTCTACTATTACCACCACTAGTATTGAGGCTAGTAATAGTTCTACTACTTTAAATGATAATTATGATTTTGATCTTGATGGTTGCAACATCTCTAAAGTTATTAAGTTCCTACAAAATCTTGCTAAAAGTCCTAATGCTAGTGCTATGAACATGGCCTTTACAAAACACATTACTAATGCTCTCATAAAGATTAAAGAAGAAAAGATGAAACATAAAGCTTCTATTCCTATAAAACAAGAAGATGGTTGGGAACCCATCATTAATATGAAAGTGAATGACTTTGATTTCAAAGCTTTATGTGATCTTGATAGTAGTGTTTCTATTATGCCTAGAAGGATTTATGATATGCTTGATTTGCCTCCACTTGAAAATTGTTATTTGAATGTGCCACTTGATGATAATGCTAAAAAGAAACTCATGGGGAGTCTTAATGATGTTCTTATTATGGTTAAAAATGCCTATGTCCCCGTTGATTTATATGTTTTGGATGTTGAATGCAATGCTTCTTGTCCTATTACTTTGGGAAGACCTTTTCTTAGAACTATTGGTGCCATCATTGATATGAAAGAAGGCACCATTAAATATCAACTCCCACTCAAGAAAGGTATAGAACACTACCCTAAGAAGAGAGAGAATATTTCTTTTGCCTCTCCTATGAAAACAAAATTTGGTCTTAATGCTTCTTCATTTGAGAACACTTGATTCTTTCTTGCTTCTTTTTCCTAACTTAAAGGCGTTAAATAAAAGTACTTATTGGGAGATAACCCAAAAGTTTTAGATGAGTCTTGTAAGTTATTACCTCTGTAATAACCGCTCCTTATCTTTTTTATTTGCTTTTTGTGCCAAGATTAACCTCTAATGAGAGAAAAGTAATGATTGGGAAAGTTGCTGTCCCGAAACAGATTTATGTGCTTCACCGTAAGAATTCGTGTAAACTCTCTGAACGTCGTTATTAGGCGTGAATTTTTGTGCTTCTGACCCAGGTTGTTATCTAACTTTCTTTAGTTCAACACTTTTTCATTTGAGCAACAGAAGGTCTTCGAAAAAATTCATCTTTATCTGCTGGTCTGTTTTGACAGATTTCTGCCATTTTCTACATTTGCTTCTTGTTGGTTCCTTTTTGTGTTCTTTTGAGGAATTGAGATTTTTGAGGGAAGTGCTACAGTAGATAGTGTTCTAATGGAAGTTTATTTGGTGCTAGAACTGAACCTTAAGACTTATTTATCTTGAGTGCACTAATGTTGTTAATAAAGATTGTGTGAAGTTTTGTATGAAGGAAAAATTTCAGGTGTATGGAAGGAATGAGTAATGAGATGAAGGATGGACTAAAGCTCAAGCTTGGGGATGCCACACGTGTCACCCCAAGAAATATCCAAGAAGTACAAGCGTCAAAGCTTGGGGATGCCCAAGGCATCCCCTTCTGCATCAATAAAAATCCCAGGTTTCTTCCAAACGCTTCATTTTTATTGTTTCATGCACAGTTGTGTTGTTCTTGGAGCGTCTTCTTTTTTGTTTTTGTTTTGGTTTTTCGTTTGCTTGGTTTGCTTAGTTTTCTGAATAAATTGGTTGGACCCCCTCTTTCATACTTTGGTTTTCAAATAGTTTGGTTTGGTTTAGAAAAGAGTAGGAAAGTTCATACTTATGTGGTAAAACGAGCTTGTTTTTGACTGTGGCCAATGCTTTGTCATGCCATGCTTGATATTGTTTTGGCTTTATGCTTAGTATTCTTTGCTGTAGGATGACATGTTATAAACAATTGAGATTGCTTAATGTGCCTTGGAAGAATTATGCGTTGTTTTAGCATATTAAAGCCTAGTATAGTGGTATTCTCCTTTGATGCTTTATTTGGGTTGATTTGGCACATGCTCACACCATGTTATGACTATCTCAAGTCACCATAGCCTTTATGATCCTTTAGTTTTCAACTTGTAGTATCACTTTATGCTTTGATTAATGATGTTTTGTCGCTCTGCATGATTGTGTCCATTATTGCGAGAATATCATTTTGCGGCCCGAAAGTTGGGGTGTCCAGGCAACACGGTACCCAAGTTCCCTGAAATCATCCGCGATGACTACAGTTGGTGTGCCAAATACTCAGAGGGTCTTTTTCGCCACAAATTCAACTTTATGTTTCAATACAAAAAATCAGGCTAACGGCCGTCAAGTTGGCCCCCCTGTCAGTTCTCGCCTTTATGTCGCTCATGTCGCTCCCGTCACTTAGTTGTCAATTAGTCTTGTAGTGTTGGCGCCTGCATCCATTACGCGTCTTCTTCTTCCCCGGAGCGGAAATCTGTGGGGAGTCGCAGCCATGGCGTGGAGCTGGGACATGGACGAACCTGCTCGGCCCAGCTCTCCTCCCTATAGGCTTGCAGCGTTGGCGCCTCCATTACTCGTCTTCTTCCCCGGAGCGGCAATCTGTGGTCATGGCCATGGCGCAGAGCTGGGAAGTGATGAAGCTGCATGGTCCCACTCTCCTCCCCATCCCGAGTCGGAGCTCGCCCTCACCATGGACGCACCCATGGCACGGTCGGGGACGAGAATTGGTTCCCGGTGAGATCTATCACCTTGTCAACCATACTCGGTTATGTTTTCCTCCTATAGAATCCGAGCTCGTTGTCGCCGTGGTTGCACCCGCACCAATTCTGCCACCTCTGCCGAGGTCTCTGTGGTAGCTCAAGTTCTGGGGCTCTCCAAGTTCTGCCATGTTGGGCCTGTAAGTGTTGTTGTATGTTAAACTAGCAAATCTCTTTTGTTCAAATCTCTTGGGCTGTACCAACTTCATTGTGTTTAATTATGAAAGAAAAAATATAAATGACTTCTCTCAATTTCTCACATAGAAAAATGCACAGCTAATTTCATATTCTCGCAGGAACTGGCCCCACTTGTTGAACCGGCAGCACTGCCACGATCTCCACGTAACCACGGTGAGTTCTCGAACCGAAAGTTGCAGTTACCACGTTTCTTCTGCAGTCATTCCTCTTCCTCAGTCATTCCTCTGCAGTTTTTCCTGGGAGCTTCTTCTTCCTCTGTTCTGGAACCATCGGTTCATCTTCTTCTTCCTCTCGCAGGCAGTTTCTTGCAGGTAGTTCCTTTCACCCATTTCCTTGCAGGCATGGATGATGGGAACGCACAACAGAGACCCACTTGGTCCCTGCCCATGGCACCATGACTTTGACAGTGGTGTACACAAATGATGAAGCGACTGTGGAGACAACTCTCGCCAGGTTTGAGCAATTTCTTGAGAAGATAAGCACAAGTTTGTGGGGCTAGACTTGGAGTACACCCATGCAAATAAGCGAAAAAAATCCTCCGCAAGAGATCGTTGTTGTACAAATTGCCATACATAAGGAGGTCCTCGTTTACCACTTCTGCAGGTATGTGAAATTTAAATTTGAGATCACCACTTCTGCATCCCGTGTTCGGTTACATCCCTAGAACCATCTAAGTGCAGGAGTAAACCAACTGAGATGCGTTGTCCTGCTCTGGTCGAGTTCTTGTGTAGGAAAGGGATAACTTTCACTAGTGTGGATATCACAAATGACACAATTATGCTTTCTCGTGCGTTCATAAAAATCCCAGGGGGCACCATATCGACATCCAAAATCTATACAAGATCAAATCATACCCAGCAAAGGATGGCATGGGTGATCTGGCAGCGGAAATCATCGATAAATCCTATGAAAAACTGAAGAAATTGAAGCGACTCGATCACGACTACTGGGAGTGGAAGCCGATGAGCCAGGTGCACCTCGAGTATGCAGCCAGAGACGCCTACATGGCGTACGAGTTGTACAGTAAGCTCATTACCATGAAAGATGGGATGGTTAAGGCGGGGTTTTTCGTGAGAGAGCTATGCCCTGGTTGCAAGCTAGCCCAGGAGAAGAAGCGCGAGGAGGACAAAAAGCGGTTTCAGGACGAGCAGGGATCTTGGGAAGGTGGCGACATCAAGCGGCTGAAGGGGAAGCAAGTCAAGGACGACAACAAGTGGTGGTGATACATTATGTATTTGAACTAGATTTTAGTTTCTAGTTTATTATGTGTGTGATACATTTAGTTACTTGAATACAAAATTTCGACCAATTTAACTTGTTGATGTATTTCTTGACAATTATAATATAATCGAGCACTAGAAATATTTTGTAGTGTGCATGAGCATGATCAGTAAATATAATTGAACACTAGAAACTTTAAGGCACTCCATATAAAGGAGTAGATTAATATATAAGGTTCACCAGAGACACACGGATATATTGTCTTACATGCCACACACAGGTAATAATTAACTAGAACAAAATAAAAGTAGGGGCTGCAGCAGGAGGCCGGGACACGGAGACGCCTAGCAGGGTAGGGGTTTATCAGCAGGAGGCAGCGACAGCCTAGTCGATGGGATATAGGCCAGTCCTGACATACTCCCGGAGGAATTTGCCATAGGCTACGTGCCGCGCCAAGGTGATCGGCCTATGGCTTCTGCCTCTGCCTCTCCCAACGCCCTCCGCGTGCTGGATCATGCTGTTGAGGTCCACGTTGATTGCTCTGCCACAAAATGGGCAAAACAGTCTCCCTCTACGGTGGAAACGGATTAGCCCACACCATAACCTCCTTAGCACGTAGCGGCTCTTTCTGTCCCTGGATTCCTTGCTATCGTGCACTTCATCATCATCGTCCAGTTGATTTTTAAGAACATAACTTAGAAATCGTACATATGATTGAATTGTATTACAACTCAAAAATTGACAACATGTATATGTAAGACAATATATCCGTGGATATCAAAGATAAAGCATCTCAACAATAGTTTGATTGGTTCATATATCATTTCATCTCAACACAATGACAAATAATTGCATCAGATTGCGGCCTCATAAGTTTCTTCAGGGATGGAGTCAGCGAACCAAGTAACAATTGCACAACCTGTAATGTTGTTGTACATTGCCCCAGGTTCACTAAGTCATCCCTGAAAAAATCTGACACCAATGTGTCTGCCTCTCTTTTGGGACAAATTTGAATAATTGGCCACAATAAGAAATTGAAATGTAATCGTACACAACATTATTCAGGGATATACATAGTCAGGTACAAAAACAAGCCTAAATATTGTAATTATAAATAAAAAACCAAACAATTCATCTTCAGGTGCATGTTAAAAATACTTATGATCAAAACCATTCATATACATGTGCATCATACCAATCATTAAAAGATCGGAAACAATTCAAGGAATATATATATAGTTCCATATGAGAATTAATCTAGGGCCTCATAATTTGTTTCAGAGATGGAGTAGGCGAACCAAAGTACTAACAGCACAACCTGTATTGTTTGTGTGCATTGCTACCTCAGGTTCACCAACCCATCCCTAAAACAAGACACCATCATACGTGTCTCCCCTTGAACTCTTTTGGGGCAAATTTCAATCATCGGCCTCGGTGACAAAATAAAATGTAATTCTTATACACTATGAATGCATGGAATAGATAATTCAAATATCATAGTTCTATGAATGTAGAATAAAGATTGTGGCCTCATAAGTTTATTCAGGGATGGCGTGAGTGAACCAAGTAACAATTGCACAGCCTATATTGTTCTTGTACATCGCCCCAGGTTCACTAACTCGTCCCTGAAAAAATCTGACACCAATGTGTCTGCCTCTCTTTTGGTGCCAATTTGAATCATTGTCCACATAAGAATTGAAATGTAATCGTGCAAAACATTATTCAGGGATATACATAGTCAGGTACAAAAACAAGCCTAAATATTGTAATTATAAATAAAAAACCAAACAATTAATCTTCAGGTGCATGTTAAAAATACTTATGATCAAAACCATTCATATACATATGCATCATACCAATCATTAAAAGATCAGAAACAATTCAAGGATCATATATGTAGTTCCATATGAGAATAAATCTAGGGCCTCATAATTTGTTTCAGAGATGGAGTAGGCGAACCAAAGTACGAACAACACAACCTATATTGTTTGTGTGCATTTCTGCCTCAGGTTCACCAACCGATCCCTAAAACACGACACCGTCATATGTGTCTCCCCTTGAACTCTTTTGTGGAAAATTTTAATCATCGGCCTCGGTGACAAACTAAAATGTAATTCTTATACACTATGAATGCATGGAATAGGTAATTCGAATATCATAGTTCTATGAATGTAGAATAAAGATTGCAGCCTCATAAGTTTCTACAGGGAGGACGTAAGTGAACCAAGTAACAATTCACAGCCTATATTGTTCTTGTACATCGCCCTAGGTTCATTAACTCGTCCCTGAAAAAATCTGACACCAATGTGTCTGCCTCTCTTTTGGTGCCAATTTGAATCATTGGACACAAGAAGAAATTGAAATGTAATCACACAAAACATTATTCATGGATATACATAGTCAGGTACAAAAACAAGCCTAAATATTGTAATTATAAATAAAAACCAAACAATTAATCTTCCGGTACATGTTAAAAATACTTATGATCAAAACTATTCATATACATATGCATCATACCAATCATTAAAAGATCAGAAACAATTCAAGGATCATATATGTAGTTCCATATGAGAATAAATTTAGGGCCTCAAAATTTGTTTCAGAGATGGAGTTGGGGAACCAAAGTACCAACAACACAACCTATATTGTTTGTGTGCATTGCTGCCTCAGGTTCACCAACCCATCCCTAAAACACGACACCATCATATGTGTCTCCACTTGAATTCTTTTGGGGCAAATTTCAATCATCGGCCTAGGTGACAAACTAAAATGTAATTCTTATTCACTATGAATGCATGGAATAGATAATTCAAGTATCATATTTCTATGAATGTAGAATAAAGATTGCAGCCTCATAAGTTTCTACAATGATGGCGCAAGCAAACCGAGTAACAATTGCACAGCTTATATTGATCTTGTACATGGCCCCAGGTTCGCTCACTCATCCATGTAAAAATTTGACACCAATGTGTCTGCCTCTCTTTGGGGCAAATTTGAATCATTGGCCACAATAAGAAATTGAAATGTAATCGTACCAAACAATATTCAGGGATATACAAATGCATCATACAATGCATTCATAGATCAGAAACAATACAAACATTATATATTTAGGTTCCATATGAGAGATAAAATTAGGGCCTCATTTTTTCAGCGATGGAGTAGGAGAACCAAAATACCAATATCACAACCTATATTGTTTATATGCATTGCTGCCTCAGGGACACTAACCATCCCTAAGAAAATGAGACCATCAGATGCCCTTGCACTATTTTGGGGCAAAATCATTGGGCTCAGTAAGGAATAGAATAATGTTATAGGCCTGCTGTGTATCGAAATCAACACTCAACTAGCAAACTCAACTAGATGGCAGATGAGCAGATTGGGGTTTTGTGACTAGACGGATTCGGGTTTTGTGACTAGATGGCAGATGCATCAATCAACCGATCAAATCATATATATACTACCCTACTTCAAGAGCAAAAGAATCTGTAAACGATTGAGCAAATCCTATGTATGAACAGTGAAAACTGCGGCTGCGACTAGAGAAGCTAGCAATGTAGTACCTCGGACTGCTCATTAGGGTCCTCCTCCTCGAACTCATCATTCTATGCGATTGCGTCGAAGATTTCTTGAACGGCGATGGGGTCGTCGATGTAGATCACCGGATTGCCTCCGCCTGCCGCCTGCCCCCCATCCAGATCTGCCGCTGGCACCAAGACGTTGTCAGCCACGACGTTGTCAGCCACCTGCTGCTCGGCGGCGATGGCTACTACCGGCTGCTCGGCGGCGATGGCTACCACCTGCTGCTCGGCGGCGACGTCTGCCAACTGCTGCTCAGTGGCGATGGCTACCACCTGCTGCTCGGCGGCGACGTCTACCAACTCCTACTCAGCAGCGATGGCTACCACCTGCTGCTCGGCGGGGACGGCTACTGGCTAGACAGATGAGTTCGCACCCTTGACGGCACGGCAACGAGCGGGGTTTGTGCCTGGAGAAGAAGCCTCCGTCTGCTTGGCGACGACCGAGCCATTTGCTGCTGCGCCTTCAACTGGCTTCACCTCCGGATCTTCTCCAGGCATACGCTTCATGGCGCACCAAGGGAAGGAGGTAGTGCAAACGAGGGAGCTTCGGCGCGCGCGGCAGGTGTAGATTGGGGTCTTGGGACTAGACAAACTGGGGAAATGACACGAGCTCATGGAAGAAGAAGGTCGAGGGGGGTTATAAACACCGGACCGTTCGTAGTCCTCGAGTGGACACGTGTGGTGGGCGGGGGCGGGGGGGGCTACCACGATCTCCACCCTTTTTTCGGTTCTCTTTTTTTTAAACAGCCACGATCTCCACTTTAGAGCTTCATTGAAAACACGCTCATGGCAGACCTCGATTCCGCTACATGCAAGTGGCGCGGAACTAATTTCTAGCAACGTTAGATCTACTCGAGAGGGGCCCTTGACTCATGGAATTTACTAGCGGTAGGGGCCAGTTGGAAGTGAGATTGAGAGCGTTGCGTATAAATGGGATATGTCTGATTAAAATCAAGTGGCAATAAACTGTAGCGTCCCGTCGACAACCGTGCACTCGATGACCCTGTTGCGCTGTGCATGAGTTGTAGTAGCAGTAGTAGGCTTTTCAGACTTGATTAAACTTGACATGACCGCTCGACGACTTTTTCCATGGACGGCATCGTGTTCCTTCCTATAGAAGTCTCGCGGAGGGAGACGTCTGTGCTATCTCACGCTGTACTGTGAAGGGCATGAGGTGTGCAATGATCATCGTTGGATCGCACAAAATCAACGGTTGGTGCGCACGATCCGCGTGACAACTGTGACAACCAATTAGGGAGTAGCAGACAGGGTGAGCACAGTTTTGGGCTTCTACGAAAGATAGAGAGGGGGGTGGGCAAAACTAAGTAGTACCACATAAAACCAAGGGCAAAACTGAGTAGTATAAAAATGGAAAGTGTATTGTACAATGAAATAGATCATGGAATACATCAAATTATGCCAAGATAGATCCACTAGAGTTCATTGGATATGTGTTCTTCTCATAAACCACACATGGATCCACCAGTGGTATTGCATGTGTGTTCTTCTAAACAAACCACATAAGGATCCACCAGTGTCACTGCATGTCTGTTCTTTTCATTAACCACACCTAGTGTCAGTGCATGTCTGTTCTTTTCATGAACCACACCCAGTGTCACTGCATGTCAGTTCTTTTCATGAACCACATAAGGATCTACTAGTGTCATTGGATGTGTGTTCTTCTCATGAACCACACATGGATCCACCGTTGTCATTGCATGTCTGTTCCTCTAAACAAACCACTAGGATCCACCAGTGTCATTGCGTGTATGTTCTTTCAATGAACCACACCTAGTGTGATTGCATGTTTGTTCCTCTAAACAAACCACATAAGGATCCACCAGTGTCATTGCATGTCTGTTCTTTTCATGAACTACACCTAGTGTGATTGCATGTCTGTTCCTCTAAACAAACCACATAAGGATCCTACAGTGTCATTGGATGTGTGTTCTTCTCATGAACCACACCCAGTGTCATTGCATATGTGTTCTTCTAAACAAACCACATAAGGATCCACCAGTGTCATTGGATGTGTGTTCTTCTCATCAACCACACCCAGTGTCATTGCATGTGTGTTCTTCTAAACAAACCACATAAGGATCCACCAGTGTCATTGCCCGTCTGTTCTTCCCATGAACCACATAAGTATCCACCAGTGTCATTGCATGTCTGTTCTTTTCATGAATCACAGCTAGAGTCATTGCATGTCTGTTACTTCCATAAACCACATATGGATCCACCTAGTGTGATTGCATGTCTGTTCCTCTAAACAAACCACATAAGGATCCACTAGTGTCATTGGATGTGTGTTCTTCTTATGAACCACACCCAGTGTCATTGCATGTGTGTTCTTCTAAACAAACCACATAAGGATCCACTAGTGTCATTTCCTGTCTATTCTTTTCATGAACCACATATGGATCCACCAGTGTCATTGTATGTCTGTTCTTTTCATGAATCACAGCTAGAGTCGTTGCATGTCTTTTACTTCCATAAACCACATATGGATCCACCTAGTGTGATTGCATGTCTATTCCTCTAAACAAACCACATAAGGATCCAACAGTGTCATTGTGTGTCTGTTCTTTTCATGAACCACACCTAGTGTCATTGCATGTGTGTTCTTCTAATCAAACCACATATGGATCCACCAGTGTCATTGCCTATCTGTTCTTTTCATGAACCACACCCAGTGTCATTGCATGTGTGTTCTTCTAAACAAACCACATAAGTCATTGCATGTTTGTTCTTTTCATGAAACACAGCCGGTGTCATTGCATGTCTGCTCTTTTCATGAACCACGGCTAGAGTCATTGCATGTCTGTTCCTCTAAACAAACCACATAAGGATCCACCAGTGTCATTGCATGTCTGTTCTTTTCATGAACCACACCCAGTGTCATTGCATGCGTGTTCTTTTCATTAACCAGAGCTAGAGTCATTGCATGCCTGTTACTTCCATAAACTACACATGGATCCACCGATGTCATTGCATGTCTGTTCTTTTCATGAACCAGACCTAGTGTCATTGCATGTCAGTTATTTTCATGAACCACATAAGGATCCACCCAGTGTCATTGGATGTGTGTTCTTCTCATGAACCACACGTGGATCCACCGGTGTCATTGCATGTCTATTCCTCTAAACAAACCACATAAGGAACCACTAATGTCATTGCATGTATGTTCTTTTCATGAACCACACCCAGTGTCATTGCATGCGTGTTCTTTTCATTAACCACAGCTAGAGTAATTGCATGTCTGTTACTTCCATAAACAACGCATGGATCCTCCGATGTCATTGCATATCTGTTCTTTTCATGAACCACACCCTGTGTCATTGCATATCTGTTCTTTCCATGAACAACAGCTAGAGTCCACCAGGGTCATTGGATGTGTGTTCTTCCCATTAACCACACATGGATCCACTAGTGTCATTGCATGTGTGTTCTTCTAAACAAACCACATAAGGATCCACCAGTGTCATTGCATGTCTATTCTTTTCATGAACTACACATAAGGATCCACCAGTGTCATTGCATGTTTGTTCTTTTCATGAACCACACCCAATGTCATTGCATGTCTGTTCTTTTCATGAACCACATAAGGATATACCAGTGTTATTGCATGTCTGTTCTTTTCATGAACCACACCCAGTGTCATTGCATGTGTGTTACTTCCATAAACCACATATGGATCCACCAGTGTCATTGCCTGTTTGTTCTTTTCATGAACCACACCTAGTGTCAGTGCATGTCTGTTCTTTTCATGAACCACACCCAGTGTCACTGCATGTCAGTTCTTTTCATGAACCACATAAGGATCTACCAGAGTCATTGGATGGGTGTTCTTCTCATGAACTACACATGGATCCACCGGTGTCATTTCATGTCTGTCCCTCTAAACAAACCACATAAGGATCCACCAGTGTCATTGCGTGTGTGTTCTTTTCATGAACCACACCCAGTGTCATTGCATGTGTGCTCTTCTAAACAAACCACATAAGGATCCACCAGTGTCATTGCCCGTCTGTTCTTCCCATGAACCACATAAGTATCCACCAGTGTCATTGCATGTCTGTTCTTTTCATGAATCACAGCTAGAGTCATTGCATGCGTGTTCTTTTCATTAACCATAGCTACAGCCATTGCATGCATGTTCTTTTCATGAACCACACATAAGGATCCACCGATGTCATTGCCTGTCTGTTCTTTTCATGAACCACACCCAGTGTCATTGCATGTGTGTTCTTCTAAACAAACCACATAAGTCACCACATGTCTGTTCTTTTAATGAACCACACCTGGTGTCATTGCATGTGTGTTCCTCTAGACATACCACATAAGGATCCACCGGTGTCATTGCATGTCTATTCCTCTAACAAACCACATAAGGATCCACCCAGTGTCATTGATGTGTGTTCCTCTAAACAAACCCCATAAGGATCCACCAATGTCATTGTGTGTCAGTTCTTTTCATGAACCACACCTAGTGTCATTGCATGCGTGTTCTTTTCATTAACCACGGATAGAGTCATTGCATGTCTGTTACTTCCATAAACCACACATGGATCCACCGATGTCATTGCATGTCTGTTCTTTTCATGAACCACACCCAATGTCATTGCATGTCAGTTCTTTTCATGAATCACAGCTAGAGTCCACCAGTGTCATTGGATGTGTGTTCTTCCCATGAACCACACATGGATCCACCAATGTCATTGCATGCGTGTTCTTCTAAACAAACCACATAAGGATCTACCAGTGTCATTGCATGTCTGTTCTTTTCATGAACCACACATAAGGATCCAACAGTGTCATTGGATGTGTGTTCTTCTCATGAACCACACCCGGTGTCATTGCATGTCTGTTCTTTTCATGAACCATATCTAGAGTCATTGCATGTCTGTTCCTCTAAACAAACCACATAAGGATCCACCAGTGTCATTTCATGTCTGTTCTTTTCATGAACCACACCTAGTGTCATTGCATGCGTGTTCTTTTCATCAACCATAGCTACAGCCATTGCATGCATGTTCTTTTCATGAACCACACATAAGGATCCACCGATGTCATTGCATGTCTGTTCTTTTCATGAACCACACCCAGTGTCATTGCATGTGTGTTCTCCTGACAAACCACATATGGATCCACCAGTGTCATTGCATATCTGTTCTTTTCATGAACCACAGCTAGAGTCCACCAGTGTCATTGGATGTCTGTTCTTCCCATGAACCACACATGGATCCACCAGTGTCATTGCTTGTCTGTTCATTTCATGAATCACAGCTAGAGTCATTGCATGTCTATTACTTCTATAAACCACATATGGATCCACCTAGTGTGATTGCATGTCTGTTCCTCTAAACAAACCACATAAGGATCCACCAGTGTCATTGGATGTATGTTCTTCTCATGAACCACACCCAGTGTCATTGCATGTGTGTTCTTCTAAACAAACCACATAAGGATCCACTAGTGTCATTGCATGTCTGTTCTTCCCATGAACCACATAAGGATCCACCAGTGTCATTGCATGTCTGTTCTTTTCATGAATCACAGCTAGAGTCATTGCCTGTTTGTTACTTCCATAAACCACATATGGATCCGCCTAGTGTGATGGCATGTATGTTCCTCTAAACAAACCACATAAGGATGCACCAGTGTCATTGGATGTGTGTTCTTCTCATGAACCACACCCAGTGTCATTGCATGTGTGTTCTTCTAAACAAACCACATAAGGATCCACCAGTGTCATTGCTTGTCTGTTCTTTTCATGAACCACATATGGATCCACCAGTGTCATTGCATGTCTGTTCTTTTCATGAATCACAACTAGAGTCATTGCATGTCTTTTACTTCCATAAACCACATATGGATCCACCTAGTGTTACCAATTCGTGCAATGGACCATTAAGGAATGCACTTTCTACATCCATTTATTGTAGTTTAAATTTATGATGTGCCGCATAGGTAAGAAGGATACAGATGGACTCAAGGCGATCCACGGGTGCATAAGTCTCTCCATAATCAATGCCTTCAATTTGAGAGAACCCTTGTGCAACCAATCTTGCCTTGTTCCTTATCACAATTCCATGCTCATCTTGCTTGTTCTTGAAAATCCACTTGGTGCCTATAACATTGCGGCAATCTTTAGTCTTTTCAACTAACTTCCATACTTTTTTTCTCTCAAAGTTGTTGAGCTCTTTGTGCATTGCATCCAACCAATCCGAATCTTCAAGAGCTTCCCATACTTTCTTTGGTTCCACCATGGAAATGTGTGCTTGGTGCTCACCAAAGTTCTTCAATTGAGCTCGAGTAGATATCCCTCTTCTTAGATCTCCAACCACATTCTCAAGAGTGTGGTCTCTTAATTCCAATATTCTATCCATTCTAGCTTGGCGACGAGTTTCGATCTCCTTGTTATTTCTTGGTGGGATCACTTCATCAATTTTGTCCTCGTCTTGACCATCAACTTGACCTTGATCATCATTGGAAATATCCTCTTCTAGAGAAGGAGAGGATTGACCTTGGTCATGATTAGTCCCACAACTGGCCAGGTATTTAGCTGTACTTATGGCAGTTTGTATAGATCTTGCTTGTGTAATGACCTTAGCACCACTGGACATCCTGGCAAATGGAGACTCAAACACCTCTTGGCTGGAGGCATCTTCTTGATCAGTAGGTTGAGGGTCCACAACTTGTCTTTGGCATGGGTCGCCGTCCACCTCGACAATAGCTTGTTGAAGTTGTGAAGATGAGGGCTCCACGTGAGTAGAGCATAGTTCTTCTTGATCCACCATAAGGGGTTCCTCAACAGGGCGGATGAAACCCGCACCCATTCTTCCTATGGCATCCAGTAAGGATCTCATATGGAGTCTTGATCAATTCTTTGCGGAGGTAGAGACGATTTGATGCATGGCATGCAGTGGAGATAGCTTCAGCCCAAAAATTGTATGGCGATTTGAATTCTGCCAACATAGTCCTAGCCATATCAATGAGAGTCCGGTTCTTCCTCTCAGCTAAACCATTTTGTTGAGGGGTATATGCAGCGGAATATTGATGTTTTATTCCCTCATCACTAAGAAATTCATTTAATGTGTAGTTCTTGAACTCGGTACCATTGTCACTTCTTATTGTTAAAACTGGGACATTGTGTTGACGTTGAGCCATGTTGATGAAGTCGATGAAGTTCTCTTGGGTCTCACTTTTTAACTTGAAGAAATATACCCAAGTGTATCTAGAGTAATCATCAACAATCACCAAACAATATTTCTTCCCACCAAGACTTGCATGAGACGGGAGACCAAAGAGATCCACATGAAGAAGCTCCAAGATCCTCTTGGACTTGATGTAGTTCTTTGGCTTATGGGGAGAATCATGCATATTTCCTTCAACACATGCCCTGCAAACACGATCTTTGGCAAAGAAAACATTTTCTTTTAGTCCAACAATATGACCATCCTTGTGGAGGCTTTGCAAAGTTCTCATGTTGACATGGGCTAGACGGCGGTGCCATAGCCAACCCACATCGGCCTTTCCGAATAGGCACATCGGACTTGTAGTGGTTTTCCCGGAGAATTCCACCACATACAAGTCATCCTCGACGTACCCAACGAAAGCAACCTTTAGAGTCTTGCTCCATAAGAGGATCACAATATCAACATCAATGAAGATAGAAAAACCCATCTTTCCTAGAGCACGGACTGAAAGTAAATTATAGCCAAGGGTCTCTGACGTCCACGAGAGTAATATCGTGTGCCACCACAACTTTGCCGAAGCCCATTACCTTAGACTTTGATTTGTCAGCATATGTCACAGATATTTGATCAACATTTGGTTTCAATTCCTTGACACTAGAAGCGCTTCCGTTCATATGACTTGTGCATCCACTATCGAGCACCCATTTTGACCCTCCGGAAGCATAGGTCTACAAAAGATCAAACTAGTTTTTAGGTACCCATTTCTCAATGGGTCCTCTTTTGTTAGCAACAAGGGTCTTGGGAACCCAAATCGACCATGTGATATAACCATCAAAAGGGCCAACATATTGTGCATACACATCACCGTAGTAATCACGCATTAAGACATAGTGAGGGTTAGCACTACCCGCAGAATCATCATGCGACATAGTTTTGTCACTTGTGGTCTTACTTCCCACAATGACCTTGTTCTTTTCTTGAGCGGGCTTGGCCTTCTTCTTCTTGTTATTCTTTTTCTTCTTGGCTTTAGAGACAAAGCCTAAGCCCCTTTTTTCACCATTTGACCTTTGCTTGTTTAAGAGGTCATCAATAGACTTGTTTCCTTTGGGAAAGGAAGTCTTAGCTAGCTCCCCCTTCAACCTATCATGTTCTTCAAGAGTATTTGTACAACTAGAAGGAATGAATGTACTAGGTGAGGGAGTATTGATCAATTGAGTTTGAAGCTTTTCACAAGACTTTGTGAGGGACAAGAGTTCACTTTCCAAGGCCTTGTGAGCCTTGTTAAGTGTCCTAAAGTCCTCGGCAAGTTTTTTATGAACAACATCAAACTCAATCTTATCCTTTTTAGCCTTTTTGTATTTAGCAATAGCATGATCACGTTCTTTGATGAGTTTATTAATAATGAGGTCATTAGCTTCATCAAGGCCCTTTAGTTTAGTTTCAAGAGATATTCTAGTTTCTTGTTCTTCTTCTAGAGCATTACTAAGAGCTTCTACCTCAATCATGTGCTATCTTCCTAATTGGCATCTCTCATCTAGAAGTTCTTGTGTGTGTGAAAGTTGATTTAGGAGGTCCACAACATGTTTCTTGTGTTCCCCTTGAAAGTTATTCATAAACACATCAAAAGCAACTAGTTCCTTTTTGACCTCAAGAGATAACTCATCATCAAAATCATCATTGATTAAGGAAGTGGAGTGTGACGATGATAATACCTCCGTTCCTCTTGCCATAAGGCAAGTGACGTTCTTGTTGCTGATATTCTCATTTGGAGAGGCGAAGAGTGAGAATGAAGGAGTAGAGGTAGTGGAAAGAGCTGCCATTATCCTCTTCTTCCTCATCATCATCATTAGAGGAGTACTCTTCATGTCTGATCAAGACAATTTCTCCCGCCTTCTTGTTGGTTGGGTTTCTTTTGATGAAGGGTTTCTTGTATGGAACTTTGGAGGTCTTCTTCAACACAAGTTTTCCCCCATTATCTTCTCTTTTCTCATAGGGACAAGCTGCAACGAAGTGATAACGGTCACCAAAATTGAAACAAGTTCTCAACTTGGACCCATTATCTCTTCTCCCATTGGGGTTGCTTCTTCGTTGCATTTCCATCTTGGCCTTGGCAGGGTCTTTCCAAAAGTTTCTTGCATAGAAGGCCATGTATTCACCATGAGCAGTCTTGACATCGTCAGGGTGGCTCATTGAAGGTCCCTCATCACTTCCTTCATCTTCATCATACTCCACAACCTTGGCCTTCAAAGAAAGATTGACACCACTACTCATTCCAATGGCACGAGCACGGGCATTTTGGCATTCTTGGCAGCAACCTTCAAGGATGCCATCTCTTGCATCACTTCATTGGAGGTCATGAGATGGTAGTTGTGTCTTCCTTGGAGACTCTTCAAGTCAGTAGGCTCGAAGGGCATGAGAGCACTCACATACTTCCTTTTGATCCAAGCGTCATCAATGTGAGAGGCGCCAACATTCCTGAAAGTGGTGGCTGTGGATTTGAGTCTTCGATACATGTCTTCATGATCCTCACCATCCTTCATGAAGAAACCTTCGGCCTCATTGCTTAAGGCATCATATCTATTTCTCCTCATACTCTCATTTCCAACAAACAAGTCAATGAGAGCATCCCAAGCTTCCTTGGCGGTGTTGTAGTGCTCAATGTGGGGAAAATCCTTTGGCCCCACCCCAAGTTGGATCATGTGCAAGACAATCGCATTGAGTTGGCTATTGACCACTTCTCTTCTCGTCAAGTTGGTTGGATCCTCAATTTTGAGTCGATCTTCAATAATATTCCATAAATCAATGCAAGAGCTGCACACATGAGATTTCATTAACACTTGCCATTGAGCAAAAGTATGTGCAGCTAACTTAGGTGGGTCTCCTCTATTGTTTATATGTGGATGAGGGATAGGAGGGTCGGGAGAGTACCATCCGGGAACCGTATGGGACTCTTCCTTCCCATCACCCTTTTTGGTGGCGGAGTTAGTGGAATTATGTTCATCCCCTACCACTTCCTCCAAAGGCTTTGCTAGAGCATTAGCCTTTGGGTTTGGTGGTATTTCCACTAGAGAGGGAGGAGGTGAGGTTTGCTTATCCTTAACAAGTTGCTCAACGAGTTGACGCAATTGTAGGATTTCGTTGCCCAAGGTAGAGCTCAAGCTTGTTTCCAAATTCTTGAGATCTACCATGGTCACCGAATGGCTAGCCTCACTTTCTCCCTCCTCTGGGTTGCCCATAATCTCTTAGGCGGTTAAGCCCGAATAAAGAGCCGAGGCTCTGATACCAATTGAAAGAATCGTATGGGCACCTAGAAGGGGGGTGAATAGGTGCTACTTGAAATTTTACTCCTTTTCAAATTAGGGTTTGACAAGAAAGGTAAATTCTCTAGATTATGCAACTAAGGTGAATTTACCTATATGACAAGCAAGCACTAACTAAACATTAACTAGATAACTAAAGTGCAGTAAAGGGTAGAAGGAACAAAAGTGGAGCACACGATGACACAAGGATTTGTTTCTCGTAGTTCCTTCCTTTTGAGGGGAAGTACGTCTACGTTTGGAGAGGGGGTGGTTTCAAACCACCAACGCCACGAGAGGCCTCCCTTGTTCTCCGATGAACCTCAACCGAACGGGTTTGATTCACCTCTTCCACTATACGGCAACCTTCGAGGTGGAAGTCAGCACCTTTACAACGAGTTCGGGGCACACATCCACAACTTAATTGAAGGCTCCCAAATACAAGCAAGATGTCAAACAATCAAAGACAAGCTTGTAAGAACCAAATCAAAACCTAGGGTTTCCAATGAAACACTAGAGCATGGGGGCCCTCATGTGAATGAGGGGGAAATGAATATATCTCTTGGTGAAGCTGTAGATCAAGGCCTCCTCCTTCGATTCTCCAAAGATCAAAGACTTTGGATGGTTGGATGAAGAGATCTTGTTGATTTGGTGGCTCAGATGGACACGGTGTTATTGAGGTGGACGAGTAGCTTCCAAGGTAGAAGAAGGGGCCTTTATATAGGCCCCCTGGAAATGGAGCCATTGGGAGCCACTTGACCCGGATAGTCCGGCCAATGTCAACCGGACAGTCCGTCCCAGCCAGACACTCTGGGCGAGACCAGCCGGACACTCCGGCCTGGCCAAGTTTCTGGCCAGAATCCGGAAAGTGTCCGGGGAGTGTCCGAAAACATGTTCTGAGTTTCCAGAGAAGTTGCCCACTTCTCCTGGGCGGACAGTCCGGCCGAATCCCACCGGACAGTCCGGCTAGGCCAGCCACTCCGGCCAGGATCAGCCGGACAGTCCGGCTGGGACAAGTCACTTGCAAAAACCTGACCCAGGGAAGCTCTTTTTCCCTTGTTGCACCATACCTGGGACAGTTGGAATCTCCTGAAACATTTAATAGATGATTAAACTAATCCAAGTGTTGTCACCAAACATCAAAATAATAGTAAGGGCATAAATGCCCTTTCACCTTTCAACCTAAATAGACCAACAGTTAGTCAGTACAGTTAGATTAGCATCGGGGTCACAAGAGGCAGTTCAAACACTCTAGGAGGATGCTTACCCTGTGCAAGTATGTATCAGCTGAGTCAGGCATGTCGTAGTTTATCACAATATTGGCACGCTTGATATTGATTCCTCTGCCAACTAGATCAGTGGACACGAGGATCCTCTTGTACCCTTCCTTGAAGTTCATGTATCTGGTCAACATGCAGAAGCACCACACATTATATGTATAATCATTAACACATCCACAAAAAGAAAAGAAAAGCATTCAAGTATCTGTTCCAAGTTAGATGTTGCAGACAAGTCTAGATTAACATGAATAAAAATGCTTCTAATTTTAGAAGAAATGACAAACATATTTGCTACACAGAGAAGACTAATCTGAAAACAATGAGATGTACACATGATTTCTACTCTATTTTGATTGGAAAAGAAAGAGACAATTTGATTCCAATATTTCCATGTCGATCATTTGATATCAAATAAACTCAAGCCATTATTTCTTGATCATTTTTTATAACCTTTAATTCTACTATTTTAGTAGTTCAACTACTCATTGATTTTATACTGTTCCTTAAATAACAGAACTCCATATTACAGAGAAAAATTTGTATTACTCCTATAGCAGTTGAACTACTCCTTATTCACAGTCAGTTTTCAGCAACCTCACAGATTCGGCTCAAATAGGGAGCTTGTTTATTTCTACTGGAGACAACAAAATATGTATATACTAAGGTCAAATAATGAAGCCTCGAAGATTGCAGTATAGGGGTCCCTTTGTTAAACCATATTATTTCAACTTTCAAAAGGACCCACTGAACAGAGGAGGGAACTTACTGAAATATGGTCCATCATATAGAGTGACTCTATGAAGAATGAACTAAGAGGATAGGTTCCTACACCATCTCAAGTCAAGTGCTTTGTCAATAAAATCTGTGAAATCAAAGTAAATGAAGCAACAAATATATCAATGCAAATAGCTGCATGTTTTAGTTACAAGTAAACATAACCTAGTACATCCATGATCTCACAAGCAATGTTAGTGTCTATTTACTGGAGCTGTGATCCATTTGTAGCTATGCTTCCTTCAGCGATAATAAAAAGATCATGCATTGGTGACTTCCATTTTACTGCTAATGCAAATTTTGTATTCATTCCTAAGCATCGCTAGCATAAAATA
This sequence comes from Avena eriantha, assembly GCA_910589775.1. Taxonomy (NCBI): domain Eukaryota; kingdom Viridiplantae; phylum Streptophyta; class Magnoliopsida; order Poales; family Poaceae; genus Avena; species Avena eriantha. The sequence continues at coordinate 48,706,282 of OU342746.1, read as the reverse complement.
TCGTTTGTTCATGACCTAATAATGAAAGATATACATAATGTTGTATAATGGTGCTCTGCATGATTTAAACAGATCAACCATTAGGTATTACCACATGATCATAAGGTGCTACAAAATAGGATCAAAGTAGCACGAGGCGGCTCTTGTGAGAATCAAGTAAGTACAACAACAACTTTTAAAGTGATGCATGCCTAGAGATAAGGCTTGATGACACGGACTAAGCAACCTAAGAATCCTAATCTGATCAGGCTTCAATCGACTTGTTATGGTTGATGAATTCCCTCTAAAATCCAAACCCTACCCTCACAGAAATGTGCAATTTACCTTTATGTGCGAGCGGATGGGGCAGAGATGCTCCTATGCGGATACGAACTCATCCATGAGGAGGTAGTCCTTGATGGACTCGACCTTGAGAAGGCGAAGGAGGCACTTGGAGAGAATCCGCCACTGCCAGAGCCCCCATCATTGGGGCCATCATCGCTGGAGCCCCCTGCACAGGGCCACCATTGACGGCGTAGATAAGCAGCGGGACCCGACCTTCCTTGATGCAATCAGATTCCTCCAATAGCATCTCTTAGTGACGCCTGATCTTCTCTAGTAACTTCCTTTCAATCGCGTCCAGAGGGTGGGGTTGGTAGGGGATCGAACTGGGGGAGATCGCCGAGGCTGCACTGGGGGGAGGCAGAGCTGGGCTCAGCCGAGGAGAGAGGAGGTAGAGGGTGGATAGGCTGGAGGGGAGAGGGTGGTGGCCAGGAGTGTTGTGAATCGGCGAGAGGAGAGAATCGACGGCGCAGAGATAGGGAAAGTAAAGGGGCGGCGCGAGGGAGGCAATCTAGGTTTTCTTTGACAAATGGTGAGGTTAGGGTTAGTGAGGTCGTGGGCGCGGTGGGAGGTGTGCTTCTTTGGGTGAGCTACCAACCATTGGATCAACTCTGAATGGTCCAGATAAAGGCAGATAAGGCTGATCCATGCGAGGCATTTTCCTGTGTTTTGATTGGCCGGTTCACAAAACACCTCATTTTTTGCACTTGGAAAATAGAAAATGGCTAATTTATCCAATGAAAATGAAAAGTTCCACCGATGACATTGTTCATCATTCCAAAATCCATATGTGTGCACAATTTTTTCATTGAACTGGTATTCTCAAAAAAGTCATTTTCTATTTTCCGAGTGCAAAAATCGGGCCGTTTTTGTGAAGCGACACCAAACGGTGAATACAAAAATGCTACCACCCCATTTAAAAAAAATACTATACCACCTTACATGAACAATGTTCTAAGCAGGGTTTCGAAAACCTTTCCGTCCACCCTGGTAAAAACACAAAGTCTACCAAATCAGTAGGAATTGGGTCCGGTTTCAACTACAGGTACATGATCTAATGCTCATGCGTTTAAAAAAAAATCATTTTTAGACTCATAATATGATGTTTCTTCAGAGGTCCAATGCATGTTTAGCGAGCATCATCCCCTATTTTCATGCCCGTCGTTTTAACCATAGTTTGAAATACGAATATTTGAAAATGGGCATAAGAAATTCAAAAACGGTCCGAATAATATAAATTCTTCACATGGTGTCATATTATGTGACATAGTTGCAAGGAAAAATACCAAACTTGGTACATTGATTGCATCTCAAAAAAACCTTCACATATAGTTCGAGGTTTCATGGCTTTCAAGCCAAACGATTAATGTTATGGCCAGAATCACGACATAGTTTGTGATAATGCACCCATATTGTGCACGCATATGCATATTGGGATGGCGAACAATGTTACAGGAGGAAGTTTTCCTTTTTGTCGCATGGAAAAACCATTTTCTATTTTCCGAGCACCAAAATCAGGGCATTTTATGAAGCAACACTAAATAGTGGATACAAAAATTCTACCACCCTATTTAGAAAAAATACTAGACCAGCTTACATGAACAATATGCCAACCGGAGATTCGCAAATCTTTCCGTCTACCCCTAGTGAAAAAGACAAATGTCTGCCGAATCGGTAGGAAGTGGGTCTGGTTTGAACTACAAGTACATGATCTAATGCTCTTGATTTTTTGAAAAAAATCATTTTTTAGACTCACAATATGATATTTCTTCAGAGATCCAATGCAAGTTTAGCGAGCCTCGTCCCCTATCTTCATGCCCGCCGTTTTGACCGTAGTTTGAAACAGGAAAATTTGAAAACGGGCATAAGAAATTCAAAAATGGTGCGAACAATGTAAATCCTTTGCATGGTGTCATATTATGTGACATAGTTGCAAAGAAAAATATCAAACTTGGTATATTGATTGCATCTCAAAAAAACCTTCACAAAAATGACCTATCATGCTCGAGGTTTCATGGCCAAACGACTAATATTATGGCCAGAATCACGACATAGTTTGTGATAATGTGCCCATATTGTGCATGCATGTGCATATTAGGATGGCGAACAATGTTGCAGAAGGAAGTTTTACTTTTCGTCGCATGGAGAAGCCATTTTCTATTTTATGAGTGCAAAAAATCAGGGCATTTTGTGAAGCAACACCAAACGGTTAATATAAAAATGCTACCACCTCATTTTTCAAAAATACTAGACCACCTTACATCAAGAATGTGTGAACCGGGGATTCGAACCTATCCGTCCACCCATGATGAAAAAGACAAATGTCTGCCGAATCGGTAGGAAGTGGGTCCTATTTGAACTACAGGTATATGATCTAATGCTCATGATTTTTTGACAAAATCATTTTTAGACTCACAATATGATGTTTTTTCAGAGATCTAATGCAAGTTTAGCGAGCCTCATCCCCTATCTCCATACCCGCCGTTTTGACCCTAGTTTAAAACAAGAAAATTTAAAAACAGGCATAAGAAATTCAAAAACAGTCCGAACAATGTAAATCCTCCGTGTGGTGTCATATTATATGACGTAGTTGCAAAGAAAAATACCAAACTTGGTATATTGATTGCATCTCGAAAAAACCTTCACAAAAATGACTTATCATGATCGAGGTTTCATGACTTTCGAGCCAAATGACCAATGCTATGGCCAGAATCATGACATAGTTTGTGATAATGTGCCCATATTGTGCACAAATATGCATATTGGGATGAGGAACAATATTGCAGGAGGAAGTTTTCCTTTTGTCGCATGGAAAAACCATTTTCTATTTTCTGACGGAAAAAATCGGGCATTTTGTGAAGCAACACCAAAAGGTGAATACAAAAATGCTACCACCCCATTTAAAAAAAAATACTAGACCACCTTAAATGATCAATGTGCCAACCGGGTATTTGAAAACCTTTATGTCCACACCCGGTGAAAAAGGAAAATGTGTGCCGAATCTATAGGTAGTGGGTCCAGTTTAAACTACAGGTACAAGATCTAATGCTCATGATTTTTTGAAAAAAATCATTTTTAGACTCACAATATGATGTTTCTTGAGACATCCGATGCAAGTTTAGCGAGCCTCATCCCCTATCTTCATACCCGCCATTTTGATCATAGTTTAAAATAGAAAAATTTGAAAATGGGCATAAAAAAATTCAAAAACGGTCCAAACAATGTAAATCCTTCACGTGGTGTTATATTACGTGACATAGTTGCAAGTAAAAATACCAAACTTAGTATATTGATTGTATCTCAAAAATAACCTATCATGTTTGAGGTTTTATGGCTTTTAGGCCAACCGACCAATCTTATGGCCAGAATCGCCGCATGGTTTGTGATAATGTTCCCATATTATTCACGCATATGCATCTTAAGATGGCAAACAATATTGTGGGAGAAAGTTTTCCTTTTTGGTGCACGGAAAAACTATTTTCTATTTTCGAGCGTCAAAATCGGGGAGTTTTGTGAAGTACCACCAAATAACTAATTCAAAATGATACCACCCTATTTTTCAAAAATACTAGACCACCTTACATGGACAATGTCTCAACCAGGAGAGCTCAAACCGTTCCATCTACCCTTGGTGAAAAAGACAAATTTCTGCCTAATCGGTAGGAAGTTGGCCCGATTTAAACTACACGTACATGATATAATGCTTATGACTTTAAAAAAAATTGAACTCACAATATGCTATTTCTTTATAGATACAATACAAGTTTAGCGAGGATAAGCCCACACCCGTTGTTGTGACCGGATTTCCAAATCAAGACAAGAAAATAAATAAAAATCAACCAAGCAATGTAAATATAAGAATTCACCACCACCGTAATTTTTGTCTCATCGAGATGAACCAAATTGATTTTTGGGTCACCTCAATCCGAGATGATATGCAAAATGTATAGTGAAATTACTTAAAACCATTTAAAGTTTGAAAAAAAAATAAGACGTGTTAGAAGTAAAGTACGTATGGGCTATATTTGTTTTTAATATCAAATCTGTAATGGTTGTTGGCTAATGGCCCATTCGGTGCTGCCAAAGCTAAAAGAAAAAAAAGATGAAAGGGCTCCTTCCGCTATGGCCAGGCCCACTGCGAGGAAAAGAATAATTGGAACTGGTCCACTGATGCCGGCCCAGCTAAAGAATAATAGACATAGGACGTGTGCGCAAGTATATTACACCAAAGTTTAAGTGGTGTTGTGGTCAGCTGGATTGGCGCTATGAAGCAGGTCACAGGTTCCAGTCCCGACAGCTCTCTTTTTTGCCTAATATTCACGAACGCAAAAAAAAAACTCCGGCATGTCACATAAGAACATAATGCCACATAGATATGACACGTAGTCAAAAAATGACACATAGACTACATATTAGGTGCGACAGCTCTCTTTTTTGCCTAATATTCACGAACGCAAAAAAAAACTCCCGCATGTCACATAAGAACATAATGCCACATGGATATGACACGTAGTCAAAAAATGACACATAGACTACATATTAGGTGCAATTGCTGATGTGGCGGACTATCTATTTCAACTTATCCTAATTTTGGATGATATGACGATTTTAGTGAGCTACAAATAACGTCGTAGACTATATTTACTAGGTTATGACAATTTCAGCTAATGAAACTACGATGTTTTTGAGCAAAATCGTCGTAATTTTCTTAGATTTTGAACCTCCCGAACGGCTTATGACCATCTAGTGCAAAATCGTCATAACTCTATGATGATTTTATCCACGTTCACTATTAGAAGGTCATAGAATAACACATTTCTTGTAGTGTTGTCAGGAAGAAATTGTAGCACTACAGGCTAAATAGGAAGTGCATAGACAAGCAATTGATGATATGAGACAAAAAGCATTAGCAAGTGATGCAGAGTTGAAGATCTCACGAGATCAGCAGAATTCTCGAGAGACCATAGATGAAGAGACTAGTCTAAATTGAAGATGGACCCTGACAATGAGAGGTGAGTATAGTGGTCCTGTGAAATGGTTCTTGCTACTGAGTCCGGGTTGTGTTTGGTGACATGTAACAAAAATGGAGGGAGTATTTGTTTCTCATCATGCTTTTATCTGTTTACAATGTGCCCCATGCACAAAAATCGTATGCCCGAACCTCACTCTCTCAGCCTTGGATTCATGAACCTCACAAAGGTTTTTTCTTCTTCAGACAACCACCAAATTAAAAATCTCAATCCATCAAAAAATCCTACCGCCTACCCTATTTTGATGATCAGTTGATGTGACTCTTAGCCTTAAATACATACAGAAGGAGTACCATTAACGAAATTAAAAAATCTCAGTCGAGCGGCAAAACTTACAGCCAACCTTGTTTGAATAGGAGTTATCCAATAACGAAATTAAAAAATCTCAGTCACTCTGGACGTTCAATTCTTGAATAGGGAGTACACCTTTTATCCAAATATTGCTTGGACGCTAGCCAAATTTAAAATATCAGTCTGTGCAATTATTATGCTCATGTATGATTAGTTGATGTGACTCTCCGACTTGAATTCCTAGACAGATAGCGTACAGTCTACTAGCTCTTTTCCATTATTATTTGAATTCAAAATCTCAATCGAGCGGCAAAATCACACATTGCTACTATTCTACAAACCTCTACACTTGGAGGCCCAACACTGTCTACAAGAATAGAAGCACGCGTAGACATCAAGCATTGCCTCCACGATTAAATTAGATGCAATGTACATGCATATGTGGATGATATAGCTATGATGTCCAAAAATAAGGAATCACTTATTTCCAACTTGGAGGAAACATTCACAAATCTACGAAAATACAATATAATGCTTAAACCAGAGAAGTGTTTCTTTGGAATAGCAGCCGGAAAGTTGTTAGGTTTCATCGTGTCTCAGAGAGACATAGAGGTGAACCAAGACAGAATTAAGGCTATACTCAACATTACTAGGCCGACTCGTCTAAAGGATGTACAACGGCTCACTGGCTGCATTGTTGCGGTTAGTCGTTTTGTAAGTCGGCTCGGTGAAAGAGCCGCACCATTACATAAGATCTTGAAGAAGACTAAGAAGTTTGTCTGGAGTGACAAAGCTAAAGTTGTACTTGAGGATATGAAAGTCATACTTTCATCCACCTCTATCCTTGCAGAACTGGAACCACAGGAACCAATGTTGCTCTACATGGCTACGACAAACAGAGTCATTAGCATCGTAATTGTGATGGAACGTCCGAAAGAAAAACAGGAACACCTGGTGCAGCGTCCGACTTATTATCTCAGGGAGGTCTTGACTGAATCGAAACAAAGGTACCCTCATTACCAGAAGTTATCCTATGGTGTGTTCTTCACATCCAGAAAGCTACGGCATTATTTTCAAGAGCAGAAGATTACCGTGGTGAGTATAAACCTCGTACAGCAATAACAACGATGCCATAGGACGCATTGCTAAGTGGAGAATTTATCTAGTAGCTTTTGACATTGAGTATAAACCTCGTACAACAATCAAATCCCATATACTTGCTGATTTTGTCGCTGAATGGACAGAGACAGTAGAAAATACAAATCTCCTAGAGTACGAATATTGGACCTTGCGCTTTGACAGGTTAAAAGCGCTCACGGGCTCGGGGATGGCGTGGTACTCAAATCACCCCAAGGAGACAAACTATTCTATGTGTTACAGATTCAGTTCACGATGATGAATAGCATTGTCGAATATGAAGCCCTACTGTATGGAATTCGAATTGCAAAAGATATTGGCATTCGCTGACTCATGTGCTACAGAGATTCAGATTTAGTTGCTCAGCAAGTATCTGACATCTACAATGCAAATAAGCACATGGCAGCATATCGATCTTTCGTGGATGAACTAGCGAAATCGTTCGAAGAGTTTGAAGTCCAACACATTCCCCGAACAGAAAAGGAGGAAGCAGATGTACTATCAAGAATAGGCTATGCACGGAAAAGGGTCCTAGATGGTTGATACGTCATAAACGTATCTATAATTTTTGATGTTCCATGCTTGTTTAGTATCTACTTTCTTATGTTTTTGTTCATACTTTGAAGTATTTTTATACATTTTCTAGAACTAACCTATTAACAAGATGCCATAGTGCCAGTTGCCTGTTTTCTGCTGTTTTGTTTTTAGAAAATCTAGTAAGGAAATATTCTCGAAATTGGACCAGACAAAAGCCCAAGTCAATATTTTACCCGAAGCAACACGAACTCCGGAGGGGAGACGAATAGGGGCACCAGGGTGGCCACACCCTAGGGTGGCGCGGCCAGCCCTAGGTGTGCCGCCACCTGGTGTGGCCCCCCTGGTACTCCACCGACCTTGCCCTTCCGCCTATAAAAGCCTCCCGGGACGAAAACCCTAAGGACCCAATCAAAATTCCACGAAAGAGTATGTAGCCGCCGCCATCTCCATCCCTAGATCGGGAGGGATCTGAACATCTTCCTGGCACCCTACCGGAGGGGTGAGATCATCCTGGAGGCCTTCTTCATCACCATGACTACCTCCGGTGTGATGTGTGAGTAGTTCATCCTTGGACTACGGGTCCATGTAGTAGCTAGATGGTTAGTTCTCCTCCTTTGTGCTATCATGTTTAGATCTTCTGAGCTCCGTTCATGATCAAGATCATCCATTTGTAATCTTACATGTTGTGTTTGCGGGGATCTGATGGATATTGAGATGCTATTTCAGATTGATTATTGATTCTATCATGTCTATGTTATTTGTGATCTTGCATGCTTTCCGTTGTTAGTAGCTATCTTGGCCAAGTAGATGCTAGCAACTCCAAGAGGGAGTATTTATGTTCGATAGTGGGTTCATGCCTCTAGTAATCTGGGGAAGTGACAGGAATCTCCAAGATACTAGATGTGCTGTTGTTACTAGGAAGAAAACAGCAATCCTTTGTCCATAGGACAATCGTATTGTTCACTTTACACACTTTGCTTAATGGAATTATCTATTGCTTGCAAGTTAATACTAGAGGAGGTTCGGATGATAACCTGAAGGTGGATTATTAGTCATAGATGCAGTTGGATTATGATCTATGTATAATGTTGTAATTCCCCATCAAATCTCATAGGAGTCAAGATGATTAGTATATGCATGTATGCTTTCTCGGTGTATGTCAATTGCCCCACTGTAATTTGTTCACCCAATATGTTATTTATCTTAAGGAGAATCACCTCTAGTGAACTATGGACCCCGGTCCATTCTTTTACCATCAATCTACCATCTACTATTTACTATTTACTGTTTACTTTCTACAAACAATTACTATCTTCCACACAATACGTTTAATCCTTGTTTTTAGCAAAACCGGTGAGATTGACAACCTCACTATAAGTTGGGGCAAAGTTCCATGGTTGTGTATTGGGGTTGTTTCCTTGCTCCTACTGGTTCGATAACCTTGGTTTCATAACTGAGGGAAAACATGTTGTTGTGCTCATCATGCCTTCCTCTTGGGGTTCCCAACGAGCTTGATATATTTTGAGCCATCAATGGTGCTTTTCTGGAGCACCTAAGAGTTCCCTCTATCACAAGAGTTGATGAGGAGTATTCGACCAAATCCGACTCACCTCTCATAGCAGTTCTGGCTGTAATAGCTAGCTGGACAAAACCCTACCTCAAGTTCTTGGTAGAAGGCAAATTACCTGAAGACAAAGTTCTGAGCCGGCAGATTGTTTGACGAGCTAAATACTACACAATAAGTTGCGGTGATATCTATAGGCGGAGTGTGTCTGGGGGTTTGAGCGGTGTGCTTCTCCAGAAGAAGCAGTGGAAATCCTAAGGGAAATCCACGAAGGCGAATGCGGACATCACGCTGTAGACAAATCTTTAGTGGCAAAATCTTTTCAACATGGATTTTTCTAGCTTACAACTAAGGCATATGCCGATAGGCTGGTCGGAACGTGCAAAGGTTGCCAAAAGTACGCCAAACAAGCCTAGGTTTTGGCTGATCAGCTGCGAACAATTCCGATTACATGGCCTTTTGCAGTCTGGGGCCTTGACATGGTAGGACCGTTTAAATGGGCTCCAAGTAGATTTACTCACCTCCTACTGATGGTGGATAAATTTACCAAATATATTGAGGCTAAACATGTCAAAATTTGTGATGGAGCAAGAGCCAAAAGATTCATGGAGGGCGTCATAATCCGATTCGGATATCCGAACAGTATTCTTATAGACAATGGGGGCAACTTTTCCATGGTATAACTTCTCGAATTTTGCGAAGATCAAGTGATCTGACTCGATATTACATCGGTCACACATCCACAACCCAATGGACAAGTCGAAAGGGGAAATGGTTTAATTCTTCAAGGCCTCTGTCCTAGACTCAAAGCACCACTTCATCGTGCTATGGGGCTTGAGCGTATGAATTTCTGTATGTTGAATGGAGTTTAGGAACAACTCCTAACAGGTCAACCAGATATACACTCTTCTTCTTGGTCTACGGTGTAAAGGCGGTTCTTTCGAGTGATCTTATCCATATTTATCCCTAAGTCGCTGTGTATGACAAAGAGGATGCCGAAGTTGCTCGAGCAAGTACGTGTCGTTGCCGAGTAGAGATCTATAACTTATCAGCAGAAGTTACGCAAGTATCATAGTCAGAGAGTCAAAAATCGGTCTTTCAAGAAGGGCGATCTAGTTCTTCGACTAGTGAAAAAAATAGAGCACAAACTTTCCCCAATCTAGGAAGGGCCCTTTATGGTTAGCAGAGTATTGCGCAATGGTTCATACTACCTAACTGACATGAGGCCACAAAAATAAAGGCATTCTACTAAGAAGAGGAAGAGATGTAGAGGCAGTACAGACCCGGATGAGATAGACCGTCCATGGAATATTGCTCAGTTACATCCCTTTTATTCTTAACATTTCTTTCTTTGTAATCATATCAATATACATGTTCAGAGTGAAATAAAGTATTGGTCTCCTGAAGGTTTTTTATGAGATGTTTTTTAAGTACCATCTAATTTCCTAATGATCATGTCATAGTCGAAAATCCCAGGATACTTGAATGTACTTTATGCTCATGTTTGTTCTGGTTAGATTTCATATTCTAAAAATGCTACCTTTGGATATAAATCTAATTTTAGTTCATACTTGATTTTTTGTCTAATTACTAGATGCGGGTATTTTCCGAGTAGTGAATTGTTGGTACTGGAAGCCGGTTTTGATTCCAGATTTAAACTAGTTTAGTAATTGAGCTCCGTTGCTTGGCAAATTTTACGTGTTGAAGGTTTGCCAGCTCACTAAAGGGACGAGGTAGAAAGCCAGATAAACGATAAAGTATAAAAAAGTGCCTAAGTATTTTTTTTCAAGCACAAAAATAAAAACATAAATGCTAAGAGTAAAAGTATTAGTTCCTACATAGCAGCACCTCAAAATGAATAAGTTTAACCATTACATTAATGGCTTGTTTTAGAATGACACAAATTTTCTTGCAAATGTTTATGTTGCGGGAGAAGGATCTGTCGGCTTGCTAGTGCTGATGCCCATGTCGCCTTGATCTTTTTCTGAGACAGGGACGTTGGACTCGGTGTCTTTGTCATCGTCTTTGGGAATTTCCTCTTCTAGCGGTGTTGGAGGCACTTAGATGGGCTTGAAGAATGGCTTCTTATAGTTCGTTGCATTGGCTACGTGGCAAGCATAACTGGCAAAAGAATTCTAGATAGCACCAACATTCTGATGCTATCCATCTTCTTCAACAGCTGAATATGCTTTGGTAACTTGCCAGATTTCCATGTTACCATGGTGGATCATTACCAGGGTAAGGGCGCTCTGTGTTGCTGTGCGAGCATAGGACATCTTCCAATCCTTGACCAGCTGCGAGATATCCTTCACTTTCTCACGCAGCTCAAAAGAAGACAATTTGTCCAAATTGGAGAGATTAACAGTTTCCCTAGTATCCTCCAAGGATTGGAGGAAATCATGTATCAAATCTCTGACTGCAACAAGCCGGCTGAGGTGTGACTCATATGAAGATGAATCCAGGAGGTTGAGAGGCCCTGAAAAGGGAGAAAAGTTAGAAAAATATGATTGTGAAAGTCGGAAAAATCAAGCAAAGAGTCGGAATGGCAGTAAAAACATACCGAAGATAGATTTGTCTACTTTGGTCTTGTCCTCCCTCAAACTCTAGACTTCGTCCCGGAGGGCCTAGGTGGTATCCTTCTGCCTATCCAACTCAGCTTTTAATTTCGAGAATGCTTTATCTTGACGAGCAATGCTCATATCATGTTCTTCGGTGGCATGGTTGCTCGACTCAAGGATGTTGTTGACGCTGTGCTCATGATCCTCTTGCAATTTCTTGAGTTTCTCTTGTAGGACAACATTCTTGGATTCCAGAGTTTTATAAATTTGGGCTTTCTCCACAAGTTTGCAGAATTTGGCAAGCAAGTTTGGAGTAAGGCACACAAGTTAGTCGAATTCGACTGAAACATAAATCCAAGAAGAGATTGTCAGAAAACTTACTTTCGACATCATCCTTCTCAACTTTCAACTAAGCATTTTTCATGACAAAGATCTTTGATTTCTCTTCTCTTGTTCCAGATATTCTTTAGCAATTCCTGGTTGTAATCATAAATTTTATGTAAGTCAGAATGGTAACAAGAGTTAGAAAGCTACTAAGACTTGCGCTATTATTTTTAACTAAATCTCAGCATGAGCCTTGGGTGCTACACTACTTCATTCTTTGGCATCCTATTAAAGCATAAACTCGGATTTCTAGTATTATCCAACTTCATGCTTGGGGGTAGAGGATATGATATCAATATAATAAAAAGAGTCAAACAAGGATTTACAAAATGCTCGTGTTGCAATTTGTTGAGGATACTATTGATATTAGCGGAAACCTTCTCGGTGAAAGTTATGGGGATGAAGGTGACGGTGGAAGCACACCAGCCTTTAGCTTTTCGTCACGAAGAGGGACCTGATCCATCAACTCAACAAGCTTCATGTCTTCAGCTTCTTGAGCTTCTTCTTCAGTTGTAATATTTATGGTATCCAAACAGTGGAGGGCCAGCTTATGGATCTCTTCTGCACTTTTCCGAGAAAGGCCAATCTTGGAAATTCTCGGATTCTACAAAAGGTTTTCAACAAAGACTTCAGCTGAGGGATCATTACCTTTAGAGGGTTCACCCTTATCAACTCCTGAGTCACTCATGGTGACATCAGGCTGTGAACCAATGTTCACTAGCTCTTCAGATTGAGCCACAACATCCTCAATGCGCGGAGATGGAATATATTTCGGCACTAAGGATGGGTTCGGAGTAGGAGTCGGAGGCGTAGCAGCGGGCGAGACAATGGTCAGGTTCTACTGATGCAGAACTTTTTGCAGTTTTACTTTTCCTTTGATAATTGATTTAGCTCTGGATATTAACAGAACAAGATAGTTATGACCTAGAAATAACATAAAACAAAAATACATGGTTTGATGGAAGAACTTACTTCTTGACAACTGGCATAACTTGTGGGCCAGCTTGCATGACAAGAGCTTTGCGCTTCCAAGTAAGCGCTTCTAGCAGCACCTCCAACTCTTCATCCTCCTGAGGAACTGGATCCTCATGTGGACATCCCTCGAGAGGATCTAACTTTGACTCAGGGAGGTTAGCAAGCTAAAAGACGGAGTATCTCAATATTGCGAATAAAACATACAAATAAGAAAGTACAGGCGAAGTCACTCGAAAATCTTACTGGGGTCAAGGACGTCTCTGCCATTGAAAGAACATTTCTTCGCTAGTGTTTTGTGTGTTAGATAACAATACCATGGATCATCTCATGTGTGCTAAGTGTTGTAGATAATTGTTCATATGAAAAGTAGCCAGAAACAGATGTTGGGGCGGATTATCAGCCTTGCCAAGGGACGGATAATCCGGGCTAGCCCAATCGTCAAAGGTGGGCAAGGCGTGTCATGTAGTATGGGGGCGGATTATTCTTCAGATGTCTAGCCAGGGCTGGAGTTTTTGCCTGGGATGGATAATCCGCCCTAAATGGGGCCAGATAATCCGCCCTCTAGGAAGTTTTTCAAAGGCAGCCAAGGCGCGTCGTACAGTATGGGGGCGGATTTTCCTCGGGAAAATCCGTTTTCGGGGCGGAGTTCTGCCTCGGCCGGATAATCTGGACCCCAAAGTCTCAAACGGCCAAGTTTGGCAGGGGTATTTATTCCCCATCAATCCCTCCTACTAGAACACTTGATTCATTTGAAAAAGCTCAGACATGTTCTTCAAGTTCCAAGCGAGATCTCCATCCTCACCCACCCAAAGGCTTCGATCTTTGGGGAATTGAAGGAGGAGGACTCGATCTTCATCAGCACCAAGCAAGCTCTCAACTTCCCCTCCATTCACTTGGGGGATTCTCGATCTAGTATTTCTTGCAAATATCTAGATCCTAATTTTGATTATTTGATAATCCTTGTTCTTGTGGCAGCTTGTTGTCATCATGGGAGCCTCCGATTCGATTGTGGATCTATGCCCTGCTAGCGTTGTAAATGCACCGGTTCCCACCTCGAAGGGTACCAATAGTGGAAAGGTGGATCAAGCCTTTGGTGGCGCGATCCATCGGAGAATAGGGTGAGGCCTATTATGGCGTGGTGGTCTTAGAACCGCCCACCCCTCCAACGCAGATGTACTTCCCTTAACAAGGAAGGAACTATGGTCAAACAAATCCCCGTGTCTCCGCGTGCTCTACTACGGTTTCCTCGCTCCTTTTTACATGCTTAGTAGTTAGGTTGGCATATAGCAAAATTCTCGTAATTGCATATCTAGAGAATTTACATTTGTGTCAAGCCTAAAATTGAAAAAGAACTAAAATTTGAAGTAGCACCTATTCACCCCCCTCTAGGTGCCCATACAATCCATTTCAATTGCTATCAGAGCCTCAGCTCTTTTATTCGGGCTTTACCGCCTAAGAGATTATGGGCACTAAGGGAGATGGGAGTGAGGCTATGGACAAGGTAACTATGGATGATCTCAATATGTTGGAAACAACCTTGCTGAAATCCATAGAGGCCAAAATGGAAGAGATGCAGCAAATGATTGCTCGTCTCTCTCCATCTATAGCCCCACCTCCATCTACCTCTGAGGCTACCACTCCTCTTTCCAAGGACAAAGCTAATGCTAACTCCAAGGAAGCCAAGGTGGTAGGTGATAAAAATAATGGATCCTCCTCCAAAAAAGGAAGTGGTAAGGAGGACTATAGTGAGGTCTCTCACTTATATTCTCCCGACCCACCGATCCCTCACCCTCATATAAACAATACGGGTGATCCACCCAATCTTACTGCATCTTCATTTAATCAATGGCAATTCTTAATGAAATCTCATGTGTTTGGTTCGTCTATTGAGCTTTGGAGGATCATTAAAGAAGGCCTCCACATTGGATATTCCACCAATTTGACAAGAAGAGAAGTTGTGGACAGCCAACTCAATGCAACGGCTTTACGCATGATTCAGATCGGTGTGGGTCCCAAGGACATGCCCCACATAGAACATATCAGCACTGCTAAGGAAGCTTGGGATGCCCTCACTGAACTCTTCATTGGGAATGAAAGCATGAGAAGGAATAGGTATGATGCACTGAGTAACCAAGCTGAAGGTTTTTATATGATGGATGGATCACGAGGATATGTATAAAAGACTCAAGTCAATAGCCACCACATTTAGAAATCATGGTGCTACCCACGTTGATGACGCTTGGATCAAGAGAAAGTATGTTAGTGCTCTTATGCCTTTTGAGCCTACTGATTTGAAGAGCCTTCAAGGTAGACACAATTACCATCAAATGACTTCCAGTGAGGTCATGCAAGAAATGGCAGCCTTCAAAGTGGCCGCCAAGAATGCCGAAGATGCTCGTGCTTGAGCCATTGGCGTGCAAAAGGGGGTAAATATGGCCTTAAAGGCAAATGTTGTTGAACAAGATGATGATGACTTCGAAGCTATGGACTATCCTGAGGATGTCAAGAGGGCACATGGTGAGTACATGGCCTTTTATGCTAGAAACTTTTGGAAGGACCCCGCCAAAGCCAAATCTGAAATTGAACACAAGAATGGTTCTAATGTAAGAAGGGAAAATGATCCTAAAATAAGAACATGCTTGAATTGTGGAGACCGGCTACACTTCATGGTCAAATTTCCGTATCAAAATAGAGAAGATAATGGAGGTAGGCTCATCTTCAAAGAAAAGTCAAAGGAACCTCAGAAGAAGCAATTTGTGAAGAAAAATGGTCCTTACAAGAAGCAACCAAAGATTGTCTTGGTACCTCAAGAGGAGTACTCATCCGGGAGTGAAGATGAAGAGGATGATGATAGCTCATGAGAGGTGGCTGCCATAGCCACCACATCTACACCAACTTCACTATTCGGTTCACCTAATGAAAATGTGAGCAACAAGAACGTCACTTGTCTTATGGCAAGAGGTTCTGAGGTATCATCTTCCACCACTTCTTTCCCTAAAACTACAATGAATATTGTTATGGATGATTCTACTAGTCTTAAGATTAAGGAGGAAATTATTGCTTCGGATTATTTCATCACTAACTTGCAAGGTGAGTACAAAGTGCACTTTGAGGCACTCATGGACCAACTTGCTCAAAACGAAAAGCTTCTCTAGGAAAAGGGAAAAATTGAAAGAGAGGATGCAATGGAGATTGCATCCTTAAAGAATGCTCTAGAAGAAGAAGAGGCTCAAGTCTCACTAGAGGAGAGACTTGAGTCTATCGAGAAGAAACATGATGAAGTTGTGGCCAAGCTAGTCAAGGAACGTGATAATGCTATTGCCAAAGCAAAGAAACTAAACAGGGAGAAGATTGAATTTGGGGCTGCTCATGCTAGACTCTCTGAGAAATTAGAGACACTTGACATTGCACACAAGGCTTTGGAGAATTAATACTCCATTCTTAGTGAGTCTCATGATCAGCTAAAAATTCGATTGACCAAATATGATACTCCAAGCACTTCTACATCAACATTTGGACATGAAGAAAAATGCTATGTTGAAAGGGGGCTTGCCAAGGCATCCACTTCCAAAGGTAAGGAAGCTCTAGATGAAGTCCTTAGCAAGCAAAGGACGAATAATGAAAAGGATGGACTTGGTTATGTCCCAAAGCCTAAGAACAATAAGAACAAGAAGAAGAAAGGAAAAATTTCTCAAGCAAAGACAAGCACCGTTGAAAAGAACATCACAAAGGACAAAACTGACTATATTGGTTTTTGTAGGGTCTAATAATCATAATTATGAGTTGTTTTGTGATTACTATGGTGATGTATATGCTACTTATGTTGGTGCTTTAGATAATTATATTTCTTGGTCTATTTGGGTTCCAAAGACCCTTGTTACTAACATGAGAGGACCCATTGAAAAATGTGTACCTAAAACAAAGAAGTAATTCTCCTGCAGGGCTATGCTTCCGGCGGTTCCAAATGGGTGCTAGATAGTGGGTGCACAAGTCATATGACCGGAAGCAAGGAGATCATCACGGAGATGAGGCCAAACCATAATCAAATAACCATCTCCTATAGTGATAAGTCAAAATCTGAGGTATTGGGTCTTGGCAAGGTTGTGGTTGCCCACGATATTTCTCTCGTGGACATCATGCTTGTTGAGACCCTTAGTTACAATTTACTTTCTATTTGTGCCCTTGGTAAGATGGGGTTTGTAGTTTTTATTGATGGTAATTTTGTGGTACTCTTGTGGAGCAAGTCTCTAAAGGTCACTTTCGTTGGGTACGTTGAAAATGACCTGTATGTGGTGGACTTTTCGGGGAAAACCACAGCGGGTCCGATGTGCTTATTCGGAAAGGCTCACGCAGGCTAGTTATGGCATCGCCATCTAGCTCACATCAACATGAGAAGTTTGCAAAGTCTTCACAAGGGTGGCCACGTCCTTGGACTAAAAGACAATCTTTCTTTTGCCAAAGATTGTGTTTACAGGGCCTGTGTTGAAGGAAAGATGCACGACTCTCCCCACAAGAGGAAAATTATTATTTCATCAAAGAGGATCTTGGAGCTCCTTCATGTGGATCTCTTTGGTCCTTCGTCTCCTGCAAGCCTTGGTGGGAAGAAATATTGCCTTGTCATAGTTGATGATTATTCAAGATACACATGGGTATACTTCTTCAAGCTAAAAAGTGAGACCCAACAAACTGTCATCGACTTTGCCAATGAGGTTCAGCGTCAACACAATGTCCCAATATTGGCAATTATAAGCAACAATGGCTCCGAGTTCAAGAACTACACTCTAAATGAATTCCTAGCAAAGAGGGGATAAGACACCAATATTTCGCTGCATACACCCCTCAACAAAATGGTGTATCCGAGAGGAAAACCCGGACTTTAATGGACATGGCAAGGTTTATGTTGGCTGAATTCAAGTCACCATACAATTTCTGGGCTGAAGCTATCTCCACTGCTTGTCACTCATCAAACTGGCTTTATCTTTGCAAGATCTTGGACAAAACACCGTATGAGATACTTACCGGTAACAAGCCCAACATATCATATTTCCGGGTGTTCGGTTGTAAGTGTTTCTTTCTAATTAAAAGAGTACCTTTGTCTAAATTCAAGTCTAAGGCTTTAAAAGGTATTTTTGTTGGTTATGGTGTCGAATCCCACACTTGTAGATCTACAATAAGCTCTCCGGAACTATTGTAGAATCTTGTAGTGTGGTGCTCGAGGAAAATGATGGCTCCCATGTTGATGTTTGTGATGTAGATGTTGAAATACCCCAAGATGCCATAAGAATAATGGGCGTGAGATTTTTCTTCCCCATTGAGGAACCCCTTGTGGAGGATCGGGAAGGACAATGCTCTACTCAAGTAGTGCCCGCATCTACACAAGCTCATCAAGACCCACATGCTGGAGAAACCACTTCACCAACACCTCAACCTACTGAAGATCATCCATCTCCTAAAGCATCTGGAAGCTCCATGCTGGATTTTTCGGGTGAGGCCGGATTTTCCAGTCCGACTACATCAAATACTAGGAACGAACAGAATGACCAGGAAGAAGCAGAAACTCCAAGGCTGGATTCTCCGGTTGACACTGGATTATCCGGCCCATCTCCAACTCATGCCAGAACCATCCAAGATGATCAAAAAGGAGCAAGAACTCCCAGGCCGGATTATCTGGCCCCTCCCTTGACCAGATTATCCGGCCCTCAAGCTTCAGAACAGCAGCAGCCTCCTATCATGGTTGCTAATCTAAATTAAGGGAAAGGTTCTTCATCTCCTGTACTCGCTGAACAAGTTGTTGATCAAGATCAAGCTAGTGGTCCAGACGAAGACTTAAATGATTAACAAAATCCTCCAAGAAACAACAAGCTGATTGAAATTTGTCGCAAAGCACGTGATGAAAGAAACCTCGAATTAAGAGGTCATACTCTAGATAAAGTTGTTGGCGATCTAAGAAGAAGGGTGTCCACAAGAAGAGAGCTTACAAGCTTCAGTGATCATCAAGCTCATATATCTATGGTGGAACCCAAGAAGGTTTTTGAAGCACTTGAAGATCCAGATTGGGTGGTTTCTATGCATGAAGAACTCAATAATTTCCAGCGCAACAAGGTCTAGAAATTAGTAGATAAGCCAAAGGATTGCCGTAATGTTATCGGCACCAAGTGGATCTTCAAGAACAAGCAAGATGAGAATGGAATTGTTGTAATAAACAAGGCAAGATTGGTAGCACAAGGTTTCTCTCAAGTGAAAGGCATCGACTTTGGTGAAACTTATGCTTCCGTGGCTCGCCGTGAGTCTATATGTATCCTTCTTGCTTATGCATCTCATCACAACTTTAAATTACAACAAATGGATGTTAAGAGTGCGTTTCTTAATGGTCCTCTACATGAGTTGGCATATGTGAAGCAACCCCCAGGTTTCGAGGACCCCAACTTCCCGAACCATGTCTACAAACTCGATAAGGAGTTCTATGGCCTTAAACAAGCCCCATGCGCGTGGTATGAGCATCTTAAAGAGCTTTTGTTAGACCATGGATTCGAGGTAGGGCAGATAGATCCCACTCTTAAGGGGGAGCTCTTAGTATGCCAATTATATGTGGACAACATTATCTTTGGATCTACAAAAAAATCTTTTAATGATGAATTTTCAAAGCTTATGACTGACAGGTTTGAGATGTCTATGATGGGGGAATTACGGTTCTTTCTTGGATTTGAGATCAAAAAACTTAGAGAAGGAACCTTCATAAATCAAGAAAAATACATCCAAGACATACTCAAGAGGTTCAAGATGACGGACCTTAATGGCGTTGCCACACTGATGCAAACTAAATGCCATCTTGAACTCAATCCCAATGGTAAAGATGTGGACCAAAAGGTATACTGGTCCATAATCGGCTCTCTCCTTTACCTTTATGCAGCTAGACCCGATATTGTGTGTAGTGTAGGTGTGTGTGCAAGGTATCAAGTGTCTCCTAGAAAAATCCAATTAGTGGCGGTCAAGAGAATCTTCCGATATTTGGTTCATTCCCCTAATTTTGGTTTATGGTATAATAAGGGCTCCAATTTCTCTCTATGGTTATACTGATTCAGATTGGGATGGTGACGAGGATGATAGGAAATCAACTTTTCTAGAGCTTGTCAATTTTTGGGCAGGTCTTTGGTATGTTGGTCTTCAAAGAAACAGAATTGTATATCTCTCTCCACCGCCGAAGCTGAATATGTGTCAGCTGCAAGTGCATGTACTCAATTATATGGATGAGGCAAACTTTAAAGGAATACAGTGTCAATTGTGATGAAGTGCCTCTTTTGTGTGATAATGAAAGTTCAATGAAAATTGCGTACAATCTGGTGCAGCATACATGGACAAAGCATATTGAGATTTGCAATCACTTTATTCGGGACCATGTTGCTCGTGGTGATATTGATCTATCCTTTGTGAGCACGAAGAACCAACTTGTTGATATTTTCACGAAGCCACTTGATGAAGCACAGTTTTATTATTTGAGGAATGAGCTAAATATCATGGATTCAAGGAGCTTGTCTTGATTACTCATGCATACCCACTTACATCTCTTCCTTTATTTGGTTTAGGTGTGGGAATGTATATAGGGGGAGTGTGGTCCTAATTGATTGGGCTAACCCTCCCCCATAATGCCAAAAGTAAGAAAATTCACTTCACTTAATACCATTATGTGATATGTGAGTTCTTTGATGAGTATTGGTCATGAACCCAAGATATATCTTTGCGGTGTCATACCTTACACTCCAACATGGTGGCTTTGGCCACCGCCCTCTTCCGTGAGAAGAGTTGGTTCCTTGTGGATATTTTTGGGTTTTCTTGCATATCTCTTGTTCTTATGGAAAACACACCCAATTTTGGTTTTTATTTGATTTGACTCTTGCAATCTTGGGTGTGTAGTACCATCCTAGTTTGGTTGTCTAAACCCAAGCCTTATCCTAACCCCAAGCCATCTATTCTTGCACATAAGTCTTTTTGATCACTTGCGAGGGTGTCTTTTTGAGGTTGATGGCTTGAATCTGTGTTTACAGAAAAAATCGGAGAGGGCTAGACTTTCCGCCCCTAGTGGAAGCCGGATAATCCGTCTCGGGAGGTTTTGTCTACTTAGGCTAGGGAGACGGGGGAAGAGCCCAAATAGAGCAGTTCCTCCACCCCACCTCCCTGCCTCTCCCCAGCCACCGCTGTCCACCTCCACCCTTCTTGGAGTCATTCCAATCAGCGGACTCTCCGGGCCCTCCCCAGATTTTCTTCCCAGCGCCTCCGGGTACCCTCTCCTCCGAGTTCTTCGTCCAATGGGTGAGGGTAACTCTCCCATTCTTCTCATTTGTATGGAAGTTGTTGTTTGTGGTGGAAACTCGGTTTAGAGGTTACACTTTGTCTCCTTTGCATGCTAGGAATCGTAGCATAGCAACCCTTTTGCCCAATCTACTTTGGTACTATGAATTTGTGGTTGTTCTGGAAAAAAATTCGAGGGCCGGATTATCCGGCCTGGAAGGTTTACCCCTAGTTCAGATTTTCACAGTTTCTAGTATCCGATGTATTTGGCTTGTGGATTGTTTTTATACTATTCTTAGCATCCCTCCTGGACTTGTGCGTGTTCTTATCCCCTTGCTACCCATCTTCTTCTTTTCACAGGTGATTCAAGTGCTCCTAATACATACAAGCGTCATCCCCTTGGTCGTTATTCCAGGCCCGACGGAGAAGGTGGTCTCGTGGATGAGGTTGAATTGAGGAGGTGATGTCTACACACTTCTATTCTTGTAGACAGTTGTTGGGCATCCAAGTGCAGAGGTTTGTAGAACATCAGCAAGTTTTCCCTTAAGTGGATCACCCAAGGTTTATCGAACTCAGGGAGGAAGTGGTCAAAGGTATCCCCTCTCAAGCAACACTGCAATCAAGATACAAGAAGTCTCTTGTGTCCCCAACACACCCAATACAATTGTCAGGTGTATAGGTGCACTAGTTCGGCGAAGAGATAGTGAAATACAAGTGGTATAGATAATTATAAGTGGTAACGGTGATAGAAAATAGCTTGCTGGCATGGAAGAGACTAAAGGCAAACTGAAATAAAGATGGCAACAAGCAAACATGTAACAGATCTTGTTGCAAACGGTGTTTCAATGCTTAGAAACAAGGCCTAGGGATCATACTTTCACTAGTGAACACTCTCATATAAATATATTATCTTCATGATACTACGCTGAACTACTCTCCGGTTGGATACTCTAATCCATGGTAGGGCTATAACAGCACACCTCAAAGTTCATCTTTCCCATCTAGAAAACCCCACACTGTCACCTTGAGTACTAGATGAGTCCAACAAACACCACAATTTCATAAAGACATCCAACTCCAAATATAACTCATAACAAGTATTTGTAATCTCTAGCCTAAGTGCCACCATGGTGTGCACACTGTCAACTTCACACACATGGGGAGAGCAGAGATCTAATAAAGCACTTGAGTAGCAAGGTAGATCTATAGATTACAAGCTCATGATCACAATATGATCATGCATAGAGAGAGAGATGAACACATAGCTACCGGTAGAACCCTTAGCCTCAAGAGAGAACTACTCCATCCTCATCATGGGAATCAGCAATGGTAATGGAGATGGTGGTGGAGATCGATGGAGATGGCTCCGGGGGCACCTTCCTGTCCCAGCAGGGTGCCGGAACAGAGACTTTCTGTCCCCCGAATCTCCCCTTCGGTGGCGGCGGCACTGCGGAACTTTTCGTGGATTTCTCATTGACGACTTAGGGATTTGGTATCGGGAGGCTCTTATAGGCGAGAGGGGAGACCGAGGGGGTGCTGGAGGGGCCCACACCATCCCCTGGCCTGGCCCGCGCCACCAGGTGGTGTGGCCACCCTCTGGCCCTTCTCCGTCTCGTATTCTGGCTCCAAGTGTCCCCCGGTAAAATAATAACTTTGGCTTTTGTCCCGTCCAATTCCGAGAATATTCATTTTCTGACTTCCTGGAACCAAAAACAGCAGAAAACAGGCAACTGGCACTGTGGCACTTGTTAATAGGTTAGTCCAAG
Organism: Avena eriantha; assembly: GCA_910589775.1. Classification (NCBI taxonomy): domain Eukaryota; kingdom Viridiplantae; phylum Streptophyta; class Magnoliopsida; order Poales; family Poaceae; genus Avena; species Avena eriantha. The sequence goes on along the minus strand of OU342746.1, from coordinate 48,683,433 downwards.
AAATCATATGAAAAGTACTCCAAACTGTGGACAAAATACAAGAAAGTAGATAAAACCAAGCATGGAACATCAAAAATTATAGATACATTTGCAATGTATCAACATCCCCAAGCTTAACTCCTGCACGTCCTCGAGTAGGTAAGTGATAAAAAGAAAGAATAATTTTTGAGGTGACATGCACCATCATAAACTTGATCAAAGTACTTATAAAACATTCAAAGCTGGGATCATAGTACTTCAATCATAACATGAAAGACAAAGTTCTAAGAATAAGGCAAAGCAACTATATTGCAACATGAAAAGGCACAAACAAAAGATTCATGAATAACAATGCTTTCCAAGACGTTTGTTTGTTTCACATAAAGAAAACATAGCATAGTGGTATTCAGCTTGTCCCTCATAGAGTAGCAAATATAAATGCATAGGACACCTTCAAAGTTCATAAGAGTGACTAGATACAAATAGTTTAAAACAAGCAATATCAAGTTATGCATCAATCAACTAGTATTGGGACAATGCACATAGAACTAAGAATGGCCACTATGCTCTCAAAGTAGGTGCATAAATATAGAAGGTGGAGACTTAATATAATGGTGGAAGAAAGGCCTTCATAGAAGGAAGTAGGGATTCAAGTCTCATAAAGAGCTTCCAAAAATTATGGTACTTATAGCTTTCAGCTCTCATTGCCCCTATCATAAGCATCTTGAAGTGATTAAGGTTAAAGTGAACAAACTATGGTGTACATGCTTGACGAAGTATAAGTTAGAAATCTCATGTCCCTTGTATACGAGGGTCGCTCCTCATGCTACTCAAGTTTAGTCACCGGTAAGTTCTTGTCATCGTAAGTACATGTGTATCATAGAGAACCGCCAACGGGGTACCCCTTGCCCGAAGATACGGAAGAATCCCCATATCAAAATGACAAGGCAAGCAGACAACGAGCATCTCAGCAATTCTCTTATTTACCATGGGAAAATGGTGCCTTTTTCTCTCTTTCCTCTTTTCTCATATCCCTTTTTTCTTTTCTTTTTCTCTTTTTTTCTCAATATCTGACTCTTTTTTTATAAGAAGAATGCTTCATAGACAGCTCATTATGGTTACGCTGCAGGTTTCCACAATGACGGCATGGATTAGACTAGCGGCCCAGGCGTTTCTCTAACACATATACATAACTCCATGGACTTACAAGTTCCCCTTTCATTTCACACCGACGACATCCATATACAAAAGAGCATGATATCAAATAGGTACAAGTACCAAGTGCAATGTTGAAAGCGTTCCCCATGAAAGTATGGTTCTGCTAATTCCCAACAAATAAGTGCAAGCATATACAACATAGAAGACACAATGGTTCAAGTTTATTAAGGGCAAGAAAAGTAAAGTGTGCCATCAAGTTCATGAGAGCTTTAATCACTAGTTTTCACATAACAAGTTTAATTTGGAAGGTAAACAAAAGCATGAATATACTTGGAATATAAGCTAGTAGGTAGGTATGGTGGACTCTTTGGAATAACTTGGTTTAGGGAGTTGGATGCATGAGTGGAACTCATACTTGGTTGTGGAGGCTAGCAAAAGACTAGGAGCGACAAACAAAGAGAGCAATAATTGCCATAATCATGTAGAGCGACAAAACATCATTGATCAAAGCATAAAGTGATACTACAAGTTGAAAACTAAAGTATCATAAAGGCTATGGTGAGTTGAGATAGTCATAACATGGTGTCAGAATGCGCCAAGTCAACCCAAATAAAGCATCAAAGGAGAATACCACTATACTATGCTTTAATATGCTAAAACAACGCATGATTCATCCAAGGAACATTAAGCAATATCAATTGTCTATAACAAGTCATGCTACAGCAAAGAATACTAAGCATAAAGCCAAAACAATATCAAGCATGGCATGACAAAGCATAGGCCAAAGTCAAAAACAAGCTCTTTTTCCCACATAAGCATGAAATTTCCTACTCTTTTCCAAACCAAACCAAACTATTTGCAAACTAATGTATGAAAGAGGGGGTCCAACCAATTTATTCAGAAAACTAAGCAAACAAAAGCAAACGAAAAACCAAAACAAAACGAAAAATAAGACGCTCCAAGAACAACACAACTGTGAATGAAACAATAAAAATGAAGCGTTTGGAAGAAACCTAGGATTTTTATTGATGAAGAAGGGGATGCCCTAGGATGCCTTGGGCATCCCCAAGCTTTGACGCTTGTACTTTTTGGATATTTCTTGGGGTGACACGCGTGGTATCCCCAAGGTCGAGCTTTAGTCCATCCTTCATCTCATTACTCATTCCTTCCATACACCTGAAATTTTTTCCTTCATACAAAACTTCACACAATCTTTATTAGCAACATTAGTGCACTCAAGATAAAAGGTCTTAAGGTTCAGTTCTAACACCAAATAAAATTCCATTAGAACACTAGATACTGTAGCACTTCCCTCAAAAATCTCAATTGCCCAAAAGAACTCAAAAAGAAACCAACACGAAGCAAATGCAGAAAATGGCGAAATTTGTCAAACTAGACCAGCAGGTAAAGACGAATTTTTTCGAAGACCTTATGTTGCTCAAATCAAAAAGTGTTGAACTAACGAAAGTTAGATAACAAGCTGGGTCAGAAGCACAAAAATTCACTCCTCAAAAAGACTGTCAGAAATTTTACATGAATTTTTACGGTGAATCACAGAAATCTGTTTCGGGACAGCAACTTTCCCAATCATTACTTCTCTCTCATTAGAGGTTACTCTTGGCACAAAAAGCAAAAAAAAATGATAAGGAGCGGTTATTACAGAGGTAATAACTTCCAAGACTCATCTAAAACTTTTGGGTTATCTCCCAATAAGTACTTTTCTTTAATGCCTTTAAGTTAGGCATAAGAAGCAAGAAAAAGAATCAAGTGTTCTCAAATGAAGAAGCATTAAGACCAAATTTTGTTTTCATAGGAGAGGCAAAAGAAAACTTCTCTCTCTTCTTAGGGAAGTTTTATATACCTTTCTTGAGTGGGAGTTGATATTTAATGGTGCCTTCTTTCATATCAATAATGGCACCAGCAGTTCTAAGAAAAGGTCTTCCCAAAGTAATAGGACAAGAATCATTGCATTCTAGATCCAAAACATAGAAATCAGCAGGGACATAGGCATTGTTAACCATAATAAGAACATCATTAATACTCCCCATGAGTTTATTTTTAGCATTATCACCATGTGGGACATTTAAATAATAATATTCAAGTGGTGGCAAATCAAGCATATAATAAATCTTTCTAGGAATAATAGAAACACTACTATCAAGATCACATAAATCTTTGAAATCAAAATCATTCACTTTCATATTAAAGATGGGTTCCCAACCATCTTCTTGTTTTAGAGGAATAGAAGCTTTATGTTTCATTTTTTCTTCTTTAATCTTTATGAGAGCATCAGTAATGTGTTTTGTAAAGGCCATATTCATAGCACTAGCATTAGGACTTTTAGTAAGGTTTTGTAGAAACTTAATAACTTCAGAGATGTTACAACCATCAAGATCAAAATCATAATTATCATCTAAAGCAGTAGAGCTGTAGCACCCCGGTAAAACCACTACTAGAAAATCATTGTGTTTTTGTTTGGTGCATCATCATGACCGCATGCTCATGTCAACATGTCACATTGCATTTGAGCATCGTCATCATCATGCATATGTTTGCCTAAAACTATTTTCTAAAAGCCTAGTTTTGTTTTCTAAAATATCCCCCGTCTTTATTCGAATCAAAATCCCAGTCTTTTTCCGGATCTTTTATTTTTCTAAAAACTATGTATAAAAACCTCTTTAAAAATAAAATGAATAAAATAAATGTTTTGTGGGGGAGTCAGCCAGCTGTCAGGCCCAAAAGGATAAGGAGCGGTTATTACAGAGGTAATAACTTCCAAGACTCATCTAAAACTTTTGGGTTATCTCCCAAAAGAGAGAAATACACAGTTTGCTATCAACACCTAAAGTGTTGGCATGTCAGCAACAACATCAGCATGTTCTTCCTAGACTCCGGCAGCAGCCTCAGCAAGTCTTTCGTCAGCCTCACTAGCAGCAGGATTAGCAAGTATTTCGTTAGCTTCACCAGCAGCAGCATCACCAAGTATTTCGTCAGCTGCACCAGGAGCAACAGCAGCTAGTTCTTGGCCAGCTCCACCAACACAAACAACAGCAGCATTAGGAGCCGGGGCTGCCTGAGCAATTACAGGTACAACAACTCCAGGGGCTTCGATGAAGAAAGGGTAGTTAGTCCCAAGAAACAAAGATTTTCACTTTAGATTGTCGGCTCTGCTTCAGACCTATTCTACTGGGTCTTTGGATGCACATGCGGACCTCGAGAAAACGTGACACCACAGCAAGGGGTATGAAGAAAGTTGTGTCCCCATATGTTCTATTGTATCCACAACGTTGTTTAGTGCTCCCTTGATATGAATCCACATGAGTTCAACATCATGTTCCGTGTCGCCTCCGAGAGGTGCCAGGAACCAGCGTCATGATCCAAGATCATCATCTACTACTACATCTTCAATCATCGGAGCTGGAATGACGTGTGGGGCTGTGTGTGTACCTGTCGTGTTACTTAAAAGTCAGTAAGCATAATTTTGAATGGAATTTTACATGCTATATGAAACCATGACTCACCCCAGGTGAACGGCTCCCAAACACGCACGTCGCCGCTAGGTTCAATGACTGTGTAAATGTGTTGTGGGTAGCTAGAGGTGAAGCCGACGTCGACATACTTCTCCGTCCGCAGGAAGTCGTCGCGCAAGACTGTCCATTCCTTGTCATCTGGGCAACTAATGAATGTGATTTCCTTGTCGAACACCGCTAAGAGGTCGTACTCCCAATGCTGCCACCCCTGCCGAGGTCTATGTGGGAGTTGTACCTTCAAGAGATCAAGTTCTGCCATGTTGAAACTGTAAGCAAATTTGGAGTTGGGTGGCGGCAACCCGTTATTGAATACATTAATGCCAACACCCTCCAATGATGGTAGTGTAAATCTCAACGATATGTAGACATTTTTGAGAGACCAAGTAGTCCCGCCCTAGGTTAAAAGGACTAGCCACTCGCTATTGCCACCCACCCAGTTCTGGTCGTCTCCAAATTCCATCTCGTCTTCCTCCCTGATATTCACCACTACTGATTGCGACCACCTATCCAACAGCATCAGTTTTTCATGAATAGTCTACAAAGTTTGTTGTCAGTTGGTAGAATCACCTAACATGGATTCCATTGCAAATATAATTTGACAACTAGACCTTCAGATTAAATTTATATTATCGACTTTATCCTTAGTTCTCGCCTAAATTGTGCCTGTGTCACTATGAAAATACCCAAAATATTAAGTACGAGCAGGGCTTCAACCGAAAAAACTCCTGACGGTGATCATAAACAACTAGGGACATAATAGTCTTAAATCGTCTAATTTGTTTATTTTTTAGAAAACGGAGCATCATGTAGCAGGCATTCCATTGCAAATCCAAAATTGGCAACTCATCTATCACCTAAATTAGGACCGTATCACTACGAAAATACCAGAATATCAAGTACAAGCAGAGCTTTCGCTGTACAGAATAGTCTAAAATGGTTCAATTTGTTCAGACTACGCGTGCACACAACATGTTCAATGGAAGGAACATAGGATTCTGATGAAAGTTCAGCACATATGAATCAACGATATAACTATATCAATAAGCAAGATACATGACCTTACGTGGCCACCGCGGTTGTTTGGCCATTTGCTGGTATCGGGGTAAAGTAGCCTTGGCATGCCGAACGGGAGTTCGTCCATTTCCCGGATCGGGGCCTAGTAGCCAGGGATGCAGCGAGCGACGCGACCGGAAGAGATGATGTCCAACCCCGTGGCAATCTTGTGCCCGTTCGCAGCACTGAGGTTCTGCCATCCCCAATCCTCATGGCGGCGGTCACCATGGCTAGCCCCGTCATCGTCGCATGACTTACGCTTTAGCATGCTGCTACCCCAAGCTCTACCCATAGAGGCAAATGGAGTTTGGAATCCGGCAGATTAATGGAAGCGGTGTGATCAAGAAGCGGATGGATTCGGGAGGGGATGGAATCAGGGAGGGGGCAGTTGTTCGAGTAGGGAGTGAGCCAGTGAGGAACCGCAACCGCCGGTTCTCGTCCACGTGGAAGACAAGGAAAGGGGCGTAATTATTGAGGGTGTGCACCGGAATCGTCTAGAGGAAGTGAAAAAATTAATCGTAAGTGAGAAAACTGTAGGGTCCCAACTGTCAGTGAGTGAAGGTCTGATGACCCAAAATATATCGAGCTTGTTGGGGAACCCCAAGAGGAAGGTATGATGAGCACAACAACAAGTTTTCCCTCCGTTATGAAACCAAGGATATCAATCCAGTAGGAGCAAGGAAACACCTCAAAGGTGTTGCTAGCTGAGCTTTGGCAGGGTGCACTAACGGTGCTAGTAGCAACGTGAAATCCTGCACAACACAACCACAGAACTTTGCCCCCAACTTGCCATGAGGTTCTCAATCTCACCTGTTTTGCTGAAAACAAAGGATTAAACATATCGAGTGGAAGAAAGTAATAGTTTGTAGAAATTAAACACAAGGCAGTAAACAGTTGATGGAAGATTGATAGTAAAAGAAAGGACCGGGGTCCATAGTTCACTAGTGGCAGCTCTCCTTAAGATAGATAACATGTTGGGTGAACAAATTACAGCGGGACAATTGACAAACTTTGAGAAAGCAATACATGCATATACTACTCATATTGACTCCTTTGATATTTGATTGGGCATTACAACATTATACATAAACCGCCATCCAACAACATCTATGACTAATAATCCACCTTCAGGTTATCATCCGAACCCCCTCCAGTATTAAGTTGCAAGCAACAGATAATTGCATTAAGAATTGCGTGTAAAGTTAACAATAGGATTGTTCTATGAACAAAGGATTGATGTTTTATCCCTAGTAGCACAACACATATAGTACCTTAGAGATTTATGTCGCTTCCCTAGATTACTAGAGGCATGAACCCACTATCAAGCATAAATACTAACTCTTGGAGTTGCTAGCATCTACTTGGCCAAGATAGCTACTAACAACGGAAAGCATGCAAGATCACAAATAACAAAGACATGATGGAATCAGTAAATCAATCTGAAATAGCATCTCAATATCCATCGGATCCCCGCAAACACAACATGTAGAATTACAAATAGATGATCTTGATCATGAACGGAGCTCACAAGATCTAAACATGATATCACAAAGGAGAAGAACCAGCCATCTAGCTACTACGTGGACCTGTAGTCCAGAGATGAACTATTCACGCATCACACCGGAGGCTTGCATGGTGATGAAGAAGGCCTCCAGCGTGAATTCCCCTCTTCGGAAGGGTGCCGGGAAGAGCTTCATATCCCTCCTGATCTAGGGATGGAGATTACGGCAGCTGCAGACTCTTTCGTGGAAGTTTGATCGGATCCTTAGGGTTTCTATATCAGAGGAATCTTATAGGCGAAAGGGGAGGCCGAGGGGGTGCCAGAGGCGGCCAGACCACCCCCTGGCGCGGGCCAGGCTGGGCCGCGTGGGCAGGTGGTGTGGCGGCCCCCTGGCCCCACTCCGTCTCGTATTTTGGCTCCTTGTGTCCCTCGGTGAAAAACTGACTTTGGCTTTTGTCCCATTCAGTTCTGAGAATATTCATTTTCTGAGTTCTTGGAACCAAAAACAGCAGAAAATAGGGGGCCGCACTGTGGCTCTTCTTAATAGGTTAGTCCAAGAAAGTGTATGAAAAGGACTCCAAAGGTTGAAAAAAACATAAGAAAGTAGATAAAACCAAGCATGGAACATCAAAAATTATGGATACGTTAGCAACGTATCAACATCCCCAAGCTTAACTCCTGCTCGTCCTCGAGTAGGTAAGTGATAAAAAGAAAGAAATAATTTTTTAAGTGATATGCACCATCATAAACTTGATCAAAGTATTCATAAAACAGGGATAGCTGGGATCATAGTAATTCAATCATAACATGAAAGGCAAAGTTCTAGCAATAAGACAAAGCAACTATGTTGCAACATGAAAAGGTACAAACAAAAGATTCATGAATAACAATGCTTTGGAAGACGTTTGTTTGTTTCACATAAAGAAAACATAGCATAGTGGCATTCAGCTTGTCCCTCATAGAGTAGCAAACATAAATGCATAGGACACCTTCAAAGTTCATAAGAGTGACTAGATACAAATAGTTTAAAACAAGCAATATCAAGGTTATGCATCAATCAACAAGTCTTGGGACAATGCACATAGAACTAAGAATGGCCACTATGCTCTCAAAATAGGTGCATAAAGATAGAAGGTGGAGACTCAATATAAAAGTGGAAGAAAGGCCTTCATAGAAGGAAGTAGAGATTCAAGTTTCATAAAGAGCTTCCAAAAATTATGATACTTACTAGCTTTCAGCTCTCATTGCCCCTATCATAAGCATCTTGAAGTGATTAAGGTTAAAGTGAACAAACTATGAAGTACATCCTTGACAAAGTATAAGTTGGAAATCTCATGTCCCTTGAATACGAGGGCCGCTCCTCATGCTACTCAAGTTTAGTCATCTGTAAGTTCTTGTCATCGTAAGTACATGTGTATCATAGAGAACCACCAACGGGGTAACCCTTGCCCAATGATACGGAAGAATCCCCATATCAAAATGATAAGGCAAGCAGACAACGAGCATCTCAGCAATTCTCTTATTTACCATGGGAAAATGGTGCTTTTTTCTCTCTTTCCTCTTTTCTCATATCCCTTTTTTTCTTTTCTTTTTCTCTTTTTTTTCTCAATATCTGACTCTTTTTTATAAGAAGAATGCTTCATAGACAGCTCATTATGGTTACGCTGCAGGTTTCCACCATGACGGCATGGATTAGACTAGCGGCCCAGGCGTTTCTCTAACACATATACATAACTCCATGGACTTACAAGCTCTCCTTTCATTTCACACCGACGACATCCATAGACAAAAGAGCATGATATCAGCTAGGTACAAAGTACAAGTGCAATGTTGAAAGCATTCCCCATGACAACATGGTTATGCTAATCCCCAACAAATAAGTGCAAGCATATACAACATAGACGACACAATGGTTCAAGTTTATTAAGGGTAAGAAAAGTAAAGTGTGCCATCACGTTCGTGAGAGCTTTAATCACTAATTTTCACATAACACGTTTAATTCGGAAGGTAGATAAAAGCATGAATATACTTGGAATAGCAATTCCTAATAGGTAGGTATGGTGGACTCTTTGGAATAACTTGGTTTAAGAAATTGGATGCATGAGTCGAACTCACACCTGGTTATGGAGGCTAGAAAAAGACTGGGAGCGAACTTAGAGAGCAATAATGGCCATAATCATGCAGAGCGACAAAACATCATTGATCAAAGCATAAAGTGATATTACAAGTTGAAAACTAAAGGATCATCAAGGCTATGGTGACTTGGGATAGTCATAACATGGTGTGAGGATGTGGCAAGTCAACCCAAATAAAGCATCAAAGGAGAATACCACAATACGATGCTTTAATATGCTAAAACAACGCATGATTCTTCCAAGGCACATTAAGAAATCTCAATTGTTTTATAACATGTGATGCTACAGCAAAGAATACTAAGCATAAAGCCAAAACAATATCAAGCATGGCATGACAAAGCATAGGCCACAGTCAAAAACAAGCTCTCTTTACCACTTAAGCATGAACTTTCCTACTCTTTCCCAATCCGAACCAAACTATTTGAAAACAAATGCATGAAAGAGGGGGTCCAACCAATTTATTCAGAAAACTAAGCAAACCAATCAAACGAAAAACAAAAACGAAAATGAAAAAGAAGACGATCCAACAACAACACAACTGTGCATGAAACAATAAAAATGAAGTGTTTGGATGAAACCTGGGATTTTTATTGATGAAGAGGGGGATGCCTTGGGCATCCCCAAGCTTTGACGCTTGTACTTCTTGGAGATTTCTTGGGGTGACACGCGTGACATCCGCAAGCTTGAGCTTTAGTACATCCTTCATCTCATTACTCATACCTTCCATACACCTGAAATTTTTCCTTCATACAAAACTTCACACAAACTTTATTAGCAACATTAGTGCACTCAAGATAATAAGTCTTTGGGTTCAGTTTTAACACAAATAAAACTTCCATTAAAACACAAGCTAATTTTGCAGTTCCTTCAAAAAGCTCAATTCCCAAAAGAACTCAAAAAGGACCCAATAAGAAGCAAATGCAAATAATTGCAGAAATCTGTCAAAACAGACCAGCAGGTAAAGACGAATTTTTTCGAAGACCTTATGTTGCTCAAATCAAAAAGTGTTGGACTAAGGAAAGTTAGATAACAACCTGGGGCATAAGCACAACAATTCACGCCTAAAAAGGACGTACAGAGATTTTACACGAATTTTTTCGGTGAAGCATAGAAATCTGTGTTGGTATAGCCACTTTCCAAATCATTACTTCTCTCTCATTAGAGGTTACTCTTGGCACAAAAAGAAAATAAAAAGGATAAGGAGAGGTTATTACAGAGGTAATAACTTCCAAGACTCATCTAAAACTTTTGGGTTATCTCCCAATAAGTACTTTTCTTTAACGCATTTAAGTTAGGCATAAGAAGCAAGAAAAAGAATCAAGTGTTCTCAAATGAAGAAGCATTAAGAGCAAATTTTCTTTTCATAGGAGAGGCAAAAGAAAACTTCTCTCTCTTCTTAGGGAAGTGTTATATACCTTTCTTGAGTGGGAGTTGATATTTAATGGTGCCTTCTTTCATATCAATAATGGCACCAACAGTTCTAAGAAAAGGTCTTCCCAAAGTAATAGGACAAGAAGCATTGCATTCAATATCCAAAACATAGAAATCAACATGGACATAGGCATTGTTAACCATAATAAGAACATCATTAATACTCCCCATGAGTTTCTTTTTAGCATTATCATCATGTGGGACATTTAAATAACAATCTTCAAGTGGTGGCAAAACAAGCATATTCTAGGCATAATAGAAACACTACTATCAAGATCACATAAAGATTTGGAATCAAAATCATTCACTTTGATATTAATGATGGGTTCCCAACCATCTTCTTGTTTTATAGGAATAGAAGCTTTATGTTTCATTTTTTCTTCTTTAATATTTATGACACCATCAGTAATGTGTTTTGTAAAGGCCATATTCATAGCACTAGCATTAGGACTTTTAGCAAGATTTTGTAGAAACTTAATAACTTCAGAGACGTTGCAACCATCAAGATCAAAATCATAATTATCATATTAAGTAGTAGAGTTGTAGCACCCCGGTAAAACCACTACTAGAAAATCGCTGTGTTTTTGTTTGGTGCATCATCATGACCGCATGCTCATGTCATCATACCACATTGCATTTGAGCATCGTCATCATCATGCATATGTTTGCCTAAAACTATTTTCTAAAAGCCTAGTTTTGTTTTCTAAAATATCCCCCCTCTTTATTCGAATCAAAATCCCGGTCTTTTCTGGATCTTTTATTTTTCTAAAAACTATTTATAAAAACCTCTTTAAAAATAAAACGAATAAAATAAATGTTTTGTGGGGGAGTCAGCCAGCTGTCAGGCCCAAAAGCCCAGCAGCCAGCCAACTACCACCCCACGACCTAAACCCTATTTCCCCAGCGCAGCACGCCATGCTGCCAACCGCACACCACACAGCAGCCACGCACAAGCACACCAAGCAACAGCCACACCGCGACTGACGCGAGCCCCGACCCAGCTGCGCGGTATACGCAGACCACCCCACCGACACGCTACCGACCCGCGCCCACGCATGCGTGATCGTCCCCCCGACCCTGCTCGCCCCACTCCCGAGTCCTAATCGAATCGCCAGCTCGCCCCGCTCCCCTCTCGTGCCCTGCTCCCTGGGCCCACACTCCTCCACGGATGCCATCGCCAGCAACCCTCGCCCCGTACTCCTCCTCTCGTTCCCGTTCGCGTCCTCCCCATCTCGAGCAGAGACCGATGTCGCTGAGCCTCCCCGTCGAAGCTCTCCCCGCCACCCAGGTGCTCCCGCCTCCCTCTCTGTCCCGCCACCAGGGACGCGGCCCCTCCTACATCGTGCCGCCGCCAACGGTCCTCGTTGTTGCCCTAGGCGTCGACCTCGCCAGCAGCAGCGAGAACCGGCAACCTCCACTGTCGGCCATGGCAAGCGCCCACCACAGCAGCCTTCCTAGCTCCTTCCGCGGACACGCAACAAGCTCGCCCGCCCCCGCCCTGGCATCCTCCTTCTCTCACCACGGACGACCTCCTCGAGCCCCGCCAGAGAGCTACGGCAGCCGCCGTCCCCTCTCCTCCTCTGCAGGTCCCGCCGTCATCGTCACGAGGTCGCCTTCCTCCCGCAGCACTGCCGGTGATGCCTCTGCTCCAGCCGCCTGCGGTGCCCTCATCCTCCCGCGCGTCGGCCGCAACTGCCGTGCCCACCAGCGCCGGCCTCGGTCTCCTCCGCGTCTGCACTACGTGCAAGCTCGCTGCCAGAACCCCGACCCCGTCACCGCTTGCCTCTGTTCGGACGAGTCTGCCTCGACCCTACACCGCGGTAGTACCCCGGTTGCTAATGTTTGCCTCTGTGTGTTTTGGTGTCCTGATGTTGCCCACGATCTGCAGTGGGGATGCAATGGTTCTGTGGGTAGGTTGCTGTCCGAGACCGGCACAAGAACCATATCCCGTGCAAGGTTAAGATGCCAAGACTATCTCATCGACAAGATCTCCACCGATTCGATGGCGTGCCTTAGACGCCAAGATCTGCTTTTGTTCCATTGTCCGACGTTGCGACAGATGGTTGAGATGGAGTTCGGAAACCCTGAGCCCCCCCCTTCAACGTGGAATCGCCAAGACCTCCAACCCCGAAGAGCTTCTTCATGGAACGCTGAGGTCTCCTTCCCGGAACCGCCATGACCTTCTTCCCGGGTCCGAAGACCGAGACCCCAGAGACCGATCCTGCCGAACCCCAAAGATCTTCTGGACCCGAACCACATCGAACCCCAAGATCGCCAAACCCCCTAATGTGTGACCCCTATTTATCCCTATTTTATAAATGCTATATATAATTTTTGCATATTAATTCGATCATTTTGCATACATATTGTGGTTGTTTGGGGGCACTATGCCAATTCACCTCATAATTAAATATGGAGCGCTTATGCGGGCTATTCCTGTCTATTAGTGCCTCCATTTAAATTCGTGTAGCGAACCGATGCCATGTTTTGCCGTGTTAAAACAACATTTCAAATGTGGGGTATCTAAATAACTGGAACCTCTTAATTAATTGTCGGGGCCCCGGTTCCGCTTAATACTGCCTAATTGCACCTCATCTGCATCACATCATAATCATGCCGGATCTTCTGTCGTAGTATTAAATATTGCATCAGGTGTTTCTTCTAGTGTTTGCTTCTTCGCGGATTAGGCCGATGAGTTGATGCGAGTATCGACAAGTTCTCCGGATATGATCCTTCAGTAGTGTTTCCCAGGTGAGCAATCTCCCCCTTTCTGCCTATTTTGCATTTATAGTCTTTACTTCCTCCTGTTGATCTATTGCTATCCTCGTTGCGACGCTTTAGTTTCCGTGCACCATTTATATTCCTTGCAGCCTCTATATTGCCTTGGACACATCCTATTGCCTGTTGATTGATAGACAGTCGACCTTGCGAGTCGTAGTTGCTTGCTCAGGTGCTACTTCGTGTTGTTGTCGTTCCACTGTTGATAAAAGGTTGGCACATGATTAATGATAGAGATGCTTACTGGTGGAGATGATCATGACTTTAAATGCAACTGTTAAAATGCTGGGAATAGATATAACTAATGCAGAGGCATCGGTGGGCAATAGATGTTATTTGGTTTTTCCACGCTCACTTGTGTCCCGTAGGACCCCGAGTACTTGATACTTGTTCCTTGACTATTGCACTATCCGCATATGGGACCATGAATCCCCTTAGCCAGAGCTTGATTCATTTCTTATTTCTTAGGGCCACAAACTAGTTTGGGGCTTTATTACTATCCTTTACCTATGCCATGCTTTACTGTTTTATTTACGATTGTGTGTGGAGCACCTGTACTGTTTTGGATCGTGACACGTTTTCGCTGTATCGACAAGCCAGTCACACTTTCGGGTTCCCAGTCGTTTACCGCCGTCCACACAAACCCTGGGTCTGTCTCGGAGCCGGCCAACTTCGTTGCGGGTAGCTTAGTAGGGTGGACCCCTGAAATATTTTGTGAATCCTGTGATTGCTTTGTCGTGAAAGCCTCGTTGGGTTTTGATTTGGTTTTTCCGAGGTTGATCGTGTGTGTGTTGCTATTTGTGCACCCCTGCAGGGTAAATCTTTCTGATAGCCGTGTCCGCGGTTATGGACGACTTGGAGCACAGTATCTCGATCATAGACAAGCATAACTAAAGTAGCGTTATCAATTTGACTTAATATGTGACTAGTAATCAGCTTCACTATAATGGAAATGATAATAAAAGTGCCGACAACTGGTGGAATTAGGGTGTATCGTGTCATGTTATACCTGCCTAGTATGTATCGCAACTCCAATGGAATGAAATAAAAGTGCCAACAACTGCTGGGTTTGGGATGTCACATGCTAATTGTATCTGACTAGTAAGTACTGCAACCCCAAATGAATGGTTAACTAAAACTGCCCACTACTTATGCTATCAGGATGACTCATGCTATCTATATCTGACTAGTAAGTGCTTCCACTATAATGGAATGAATAAAACTGCCAACCATGTGAGTTCCTCGGTTTTGACTTCCTCGTTTGGTATCGAGGGGGAAATGCCAGGATGGGTATGATTGGTGTTAGTATCCGATGGTTTCGAATAGGTCTTTCTTACCCCTCTCTAATAGCCGACAGTTGAATCGAGTCTCTATAGATTGTTTAGTGCATGTTGTGCTGCCGCTTCAGTCCACCATACCTATAGGTGAGAGCCGCCGAATTCTAGCCTCGTCGTGTACTGGCCTCAGTACTGACGCTCCTCTTTTTCCTTTGCCCTTTGTCAGCACCCCTTTCGTTTTAGCAGGTATAAGTTCAACATCGTTAGTAGGGTTACCCTTCCGGCTTGGCCTGGGCAAGGTTATGGACGCCATTGGTTATTCTTCAGGGCTCTTAGCCCCATTTGCATCTTATCCGTACTCGGATGTTGTATCGTTTTCAAGGTGATTTGGATCTTTGTACTGTTTACCTGTATTCTTGACTCATGGAGTCGTTGTTGTATATATATGTTCTGTGGGTTCCATCGTGGACTATTGTGTAATGGTATTACTTCGTTCCACCCGCACGAAAGTGCCTGGTGGGCGTCCTTGAATCGTTTCTATGCGGGTTTGGCGGGAAGCGCTAAAACTTGCATAGGGCTGATTCGAGGGTGTTACAAAGTGGTATCAGAGCCCAGCAGTTGCGATACCCCACTGGTCCAGCCTGTAGGATAACCTAGCTAACGGAGGTTGTAGAGTGTCAACACTATTTTGCAAAATCGGTTGGATAGATCTGATTAGGTCTGCTTTTACTCCTTACCCCTAAGCTATTCTCCTCTTACCTTTGCATGTTTTAAATCTGCTCTCTCATCTTTTCTTCGAGTATAGGAATTCTCGTGGTTGGGTTTCTGTCGTACCTTCAGGGTTTCGATTCCTTCCTCTTGCAATGGTGTTTCCACATCCGGTCTTCGTGTTATCTGAGTAACCCTTCATCTGTTGTACCATTCGGTGGATCAAAACCCATTGAAATCTTTCTTTTGTATCTTCCGGTGTTTTCCCAATGCGACGATGTCTTCCGCGTCAGATCCGATGAAGAGCCTGCATCACTCCTTGGTTTTCTGAAGTTTTCCGAACATTGCTTGTCCAGATCTTCAGTCTAAATCCTGAGAGTCGATTGCACGATTCTTTTGTTCATGAACAGAGTAATGCTTTGAGTGCGGGATGGAGTTGCGACCATACCACTACTCTTATCATTCGCTTTTGTACATTGAATGGATGGATCAATGCAATTGTACTCCTTTCACGGAAGTTAAAGGTGGTATTATCTGTGAGACCTCTACCTTTGTCCTTTGTTTCTCCGGAGTGTTCTCCCGACGAACGTGAACAATGACTCCTTGTTGGTGGTGTCGATGATTCCAAGATGGAGTAAGCACCCTTGTTAGTGGTGTCGCGAGGATCTACACGAAGCGAGAAGATTCAGATCGCCAGCCTTCTTTCGGTACCATGAGGCGGATCTTGAGGGCGAGATCCCTTGTTAGTGGTGTCGAATTGTAGCACCCCGGTAAAACCACTACTAGAAAATCATTGTGTTTTTGTTTGGTGCATCATCATTGCCGCATGCTCATGTCATCATGCCACATTGCATTTGAGCATCATCATCATCATCATCATGCATATGTTTGCCTAAAACTATTTTCTAAAAGCCTAGTTTTGTTTTCTAAAATATCCCCGTCTTTATTCGAATCAAAATCCCTGTCTTTTTCTGGATCTTTTATTTTTCTAAAAACTATTTATAAAAACCTCTTTAAAAATAAAACGAATAAAATAAATGTTTTGTGGGGGAGTCAGCCAGCTGTCAGGCCCAAAAGCCCAGCAGCCAGCCAACTACCACCCCACGACCTAAACCCTATTTCCCCAGCGCAGCACGCCCTGCCGCCAGCCGCACACCACACAGCAGCCACGCACGAGCGCACCAAGCAACAGCCACAATGCGACTGACGCGAGCCCCGACCCAGCCGCGCGGTACACGCAGACCACCCCACCGACACGCTACCTGACCCGCGCTCACGCACGCGTGACCGTCCCCCCAACCCTGCTTGCCCTACTCCCGAGTCCTGATCGAATCGCCAGCTCGCCCTGCTTCCCTCTCATGCCCCGCTCCCTGGGCCCACACTCCACCACGGATCCCATCGCCACCAACCCTCGCCCCATAATCCTCCTCTCATTCCCGTTCGCGTCCTCCCCATCCCGAGCAGAGACCGATGCCTCTGAGCCTCCCCGTCGAAGCTCTTCCCGCCGCCTAGGTGCTCCCGCCTCCCTCTCTGTCCCGCTGCCAGGGACGCGGCCCCCTCCTATATCGTGCTGCCGCCACCGGTCCTCTTCGTTGCCCTAGGTGTCGACCTCACCAGCAGCAGCGAGAACCGGCAACCTCCATCGTCGGCCATGGCAAGCGCCCACCGCAGCATCCTCCCTAGCTCCTTCCGTGGACACGCATCAAGCTCGCTCGCCCCCGCCCTGGCGTCCTCCTTCTCTCACCACGGATGAACTCCTTGAGCCCCGCTAGAGAGCTGCTGCAGCCGCCGTCCCCTCTCCTCCTCTGCAGGTCCCGCCATCATTGTCACGAGGTCGCCTTCCTCCCGCAGCACCGCCGGTGACGCCTCTGCTCCAGCCGCCTGCGGTGCCCTCGTCCTCCCGTGCGTCGGCCGCAGCTGCCGTGCCCACCAGCGCTGGCCTCGGTCTCCTCCACGTCTGCACTACGTGAAAGCTCGCTGCCAGGACCCCGACCCTGTCACCGCTTGCCTCTGTTCGGACGAGTCTGCCTCGACCCTACACTGCGGTAGTACCCCGGATGCTAATGTTTGCCTCTGTGTGTGTTTTGGTGTCTTGATGTTGCCCACGACCTGCAGTGGGGATGCGATGGTTCTGTGGGTAGGTTGCTATCCGAGACCGGCACAAGAACCATATCCCGTGCGAGGTTAAGATGTCAAGACTATCTCATCGACAAGATCTCCACCGATTCGATGGCGTGCCTTAGACGCCAAGATCTGCTTCCGTTCCGTCGTCCAACGTTGCGACAGATGGTTGAGATGGAGTTCGGAAACCCTGAGCCCCCCCTTCAACGTGGAATCACCAAGAACTCCAACCCTGAAGAGCTTCTTCATGGAACACTGAGGTCTCCTTCCCGGAACCGCCATGACCTTCTTCCCGGGTCCGAAGACCGAGACCCTGGAGACCGATCCTGCCGAACCCGAACCACATCGAACCCCAAGATCGCCAAACCCCCTAATGTGTGACCCCTATCTATCCCTATTTTATAAATGCTATATATAATTGTTGAATATTAATTCGATCATGTCGCATACATATTGTGGTTGTTTGGGGGCACTATGCCAATTCACCTCATAATTAAATATGGAGCGCTTATGCGGGCTATTCCTGTCTATTAGTGCCTCCATTTAAATTTGTGTAGCGAACCGATGCCATGTTTTGCCGTGTTAAAACAACATTTAAAATGTGGGGTATCTAAATAACTAGAACCTATTAATTAATTGTCGGGGCCCCGGTTCCGCTTAATACTGCCTAATTGCACCGCATCTGCCACACATCATAATCATGCCGGATCTTTTGCCGTAGTATTAAATATTGCATCTGGTGTTTCTTCTAGTGTTTGCTTCTTCGCGGATTAGGCTGATGAGTTGATGCGAGTATCGACAAGTTCTCCGGATATGATCCTTCGGTAGTGTTTCCCAGGTGAGCAATCTCCCCCTTTCTGCCTATTTTGCATTTATAGTCTTTACTTCCTCCTGTTGATCTATTGCTATCCTCGTTGCGACGCTTTAGTTTCCGTGCACCATTTATATTCCTTGCAGCCTCTATATTGCCTTGGACACATCCTATTGCCTGTTGATTGATAGACAGTTGGCCTTGCGAGTCGTAGTTGCTTGCTCAGGTGCTGCTTCGCGTCGTTGTCGTTCCACCGTTGATAAAAGGTTGGCACATGATTAATGATAGAGATGCTTAATGGTGGAGATGATAAAGACTTTAAATGCAACTGTTAAAATGCTGGGAATAGATATAACTAATGCAGAGGCATCGGTGGGCAATAGATGTTATTTGGTTTTTCCACGCTCACTTGTGTCCCGTAGGACCCCGAGTACTTGATACATGTTCCTTGACCATCGCACTATCCGCATATGGGACCATGAATCGCCTTAGCCAGAGCTTGATTCATTTCTTATTTCTTGGGGCCACAAACTAGTTTGGGGCTTTATTACTATCATGTACCTATGCCATGCTTTACTGTTTTATTTATGATTGTGCGTGGAGCACCTGTACTGTTTTGGGTCGTGACACGTTTTCGCTATATCGACAAGCCCATTCACACTTTCGGGTTCCCAGTCATTTACCGCCGTCCACACAAACCCTGGGTCCGTCTCGGAGCTGGCCAACTTTGTCGCGGGTAGCTTAGTGGGGTGGCCCCCTGAAATATTTTGTGAATCCTGTGATTGCTTTGTCGTGAAATCCTCGTTGGGTTTTGATTTGGTTTTTCCGAGGTTGATCGTGTGTGTGTTGCTATTTGTGCACCCCTGCAGGGTAAATCTTTCTGAAAGCCGTGTCCGCGGTTATGGACGACTTGGAGCACAGTATCTCGATCATTGACAAGCATAACTAAAGTAGCGTTATCAGTTTGACTTAATATGTGACTAGTAATCAGCTTCACTACAATGGAAATGATAATAAAAGTGCCGACAACTGGTGGAACTAGGGTGTATCGTGTCATGTTATACCTGCCTAGTAAGTATCGCAACTCCAATGGAATGAAATAAAAGTGCCAACAACTGCTGGGTTTGGGATGTCACATGCTAATTGTATCTGACTAGTAAGTACTCCAACCCCAACTGAATGGTTAACTAAAACTGCCCAATACTTATACTATGAGGATGACTCATGCTATCTATATCTGACTAGTAAGTGCTTCCACTATAATGGAATGAATAAAACTACCAACCATGTGAGTTCCTCGGTTTTGACTTCCTCGTTTGGTATCGAGGGGGAAATGCTAGGATGAGTATGATTGGTGTCAGTATCCGGTGATTTCGAATAGGTCTTTCTTACCCCTCTCTAATAGCCGACAGTTGAATCGAGTCTCTATAGATTTTTTAGTGCATGCTGCACTGCCGCTTCAGTCCACCATACCTATGTAGGCGAGAGCCGCCGAATTCTAGCCTCGTCGTGTACTGGCCTTAGTACTAACGCTCCTCTTTTTCCTTTGCCCTTTGTCGGCACCCCTTTTGTTTTAGCAGGTATAAGTTCGACGTCGTTAGCAGGGTTACCCTTCCAGCTTGGCCTGGGCAGGGTTATGGACACGATTGGTTATTCTTCAGGGCTCTTAGCCCCATTTGCATCTTATCCGTACTCGGATGTTGTATCGTTTTCAAGGTGATTTGGATCTTTGTATTGTTTACCTATATTCTTGACTCATGGAGTCATTGTTGTATATATATGTTCTATGGGTTCCATCGTGGACTATTGTGTAATGGTATTACTTCGTCTTCCACCCACACGAAAGTGCCTAGTGGGCGTCCTTGAATCATTTCTATGCGGGTTTGGCGGGAAGCGCTAAAACTTGCATACGGCCGATTCGAGGGTGTTACAAGAGCCATTGCTAGCTTCAACATTAGTGGTAGTGATAGTAGAAACACAAATGTTTCTAGCAATTTCATCTTCTCTTTCCCACTTAGCATGCAATTCAGCTAATAGTCTAACATTTTCATCAATCCTAACTTTTATAGCATTAGTAGAATCAAAAGGATTATCAATAGTTTCAGGTTTAGCAGCCATTTTATTCAAAGAAGATTGAGCTTCAGCCAATGATGCTATATTTCTTTCAGCATTAGAGAGTTTTTCCTCAATAGTTTTATTGCAAGCAGTTTGGTTACTAATAAAATCTTTAAGCATAACTTCAAGTTCAGAGGGCGCACTACCGGTGCTAGTAGCAACGTGAAATCCTGCACAACACAACCACAGAACTTTGCCCCCAACTTGTGATGAGGTTGTCAATCTCACCGATTTTGCTGAAAACAAAGGATTAAACGTATCGAATGGAAGAAAGTAATAGTTTGCAAAAAGCAAACACAAGGCAGTAAACAGTGGATGGAAGATTGATAGTAAAAGAAAGGACCGGGGTCCATAGTTCACTAGTGGCGGCTCTCCTTAAGATAGATAACATGTTGGGTGAACAAATTATAGTGGGGCAATTGACAAACATCGAGAAAGCAATACATGCATATACTACTCATCTTGACTCCTTTGAGATTTGATTGGGCATTACAACATTATACATAGACCGCCATCCAACTGCATCTATAACTAATAATCCACCTTCAGGTTATCATCCGAACCCCCTCCAGTATTAAGTTGCACGCAACAGATAATTGCATTACAAATTGCATGTAAAGTAAACAATACGGTTGTTCTATGAACAAAGGATTGTTGTTTTCTCCCTAGTAGCAACATCACATCTAGTACCTTAGAGATTTCTGTCACTTCCCCAGATTACTAGAGGCATGAACCCACTATCGAGCATAAATACTAACTCTTGGAGTTGCTAGCATCTACTTGGCCAAGATAGCTAGTAACAACGGAAAGCATGGAAGATCACAAATAACAAAGAAATGATAGAATCAATAATCAATCTGAGATACCATCTCAATATCCATCGGATCCCCGCAAACACAACATGTAGAATTACAAATAGATGACCTTGATCATGAACAAAGCTTACAATATCTAAACATGATAGCACAAAGGAGAAGAACTAGCCATCTAGCTACTACATGGACCCGTAGTCTAGAGATGAACTACTCACGCATCACACCGGAGGCTTGCATGGTGATGAAGAAGGCCTCCAGGGTGAATTCCCCTCTCAGGCAGGGTGCTGGGAAGAGCTTCAGATCCCTCCCGATCTAGGGATGGAGATGACGGCGGTTACAGACTCTTTCGTGGAATTTTGATCGGGTCCTTAGGGTTTCTGTATCGGAGGCATCTTATAGGCGAAAGGGGAGGCCGAGGGGGTGCCGGAGGTGGCCAGACCACCCCCTGGCATGGGCCAGGCTGGGCCACGCGGCCAGGTGGTGTGGCGGCCCCCTGGCCCCTCTCCGTCTCGTATTCTAGCTCCTTGTGCCCCTCGGTGAAAAACTGACTTTGGCTTTTGTCCCATCCAATTCCAAGAATATTCATTTTCTGACTCCTGGAACCAAAAACAGTAGAAAACAGGCAGCTGGCACTATGGCTCTTGTTAATAGGTTAGTCCAAGAAAGTGTATGAAAAGTTCTCCAAAGTTGGAACAAAACATAAGAAAGTAGATAAAACCAAGCATGGAACATCAAAAATTATGGATATGTTAGCAACGTATCTAGGTCAGCACGCGCAAACGTGACTATGTTTGACTTGGATCGTGCATGGCAGACCTCGATTCCACTGCATGCAAGTGGCGCAGAACCAATTTCAGGCAGCGCTAGTGTTGACGTGTAAAATCATAGTTTTTCTCCACCTCCACCCTACAACGAACAGTCGTGCACCATTCCAGATATTTGGAAGGGCGGTTCCAATCTCGCAGCAAGTAGTTTCACTTCTCCGTCTCCTTTCCTCCTCCACGGCCTCATCGTCTTCCTCCTCCACGGCCTCATCCATTTCCTCCGCCATGGCATCACCCTCTTCCTCCGTGTCCTTTCCCTCTTGCATGTAGTCATGTACTTGTCGGATGTCCGAAACAACGGCAGGCAAGTGACTGCGTACTTCAACATAGAAGTACATGGCGGGAATAAGATCAATGTCGTCTACACCACAGACCCTCGGATGGTGATGCAAACTCTGAATAAGTACGAGAGTTAGCTATGGTTCGAAGAAAGCAGGTTCGTCAGTCTTGACCTCGAGTACAACCGCGATCAGCGCTGGATCACCATGGTGCAACTCTCCATGAAGGGACATGTCCTCGTATTCCATCCTTTTTGCGAGAAGGGGCTGATAGGAACAGGTAGACGTTGTTGTCTTTTTGTTCCTGAACCGTCTATTTGCAAAAGTTCTTGCTATATTATTTGTCTAAATTCATTTTCATGCAGGTGGGGCGAAAGGATTAGGTCGCTCTTTCATGACATTCTCGTGAACCACCAGATAGCATTTACTAGTGTTGACATCAGGAATGACACTAGCCTACTTGAAAGCCCGGCTATCAACATTATCATCCCAATGGAGTGCAGAGTGGGCATCTAGAAAATTTACTGGATCCTAGGGACGAGGGGCAGCAGGACTAGGATGGCCGATCTTGCCGCCAAACTCATCGACCCGTGGTACGCTGACATGAAGGACGAACTACTGAAATGTTGTTAGAGGCGTTTAGGGCACAATTACTAGGAGGATAAGCCGCTTTCTGAACCTAATCTGAAGTATGCTACAATTGACGGGTATATTAGCCACAAGCTGTACCACCAGATCCTATTGTTTCATTCTAGGCATGGCACCATTGAACCACCGCCAAGGCAAGTTGTTTGACCCAGATGCGAGAGTGTAGAGGAATCTACAAGCTGGGGCAAGGGACCGAAGGCATCGTGGGATTGGTCGCCTTCTCCGCCAATCATTCCAACAGGCTATGATGTAGACTTTTAGTGCATGATTGTTGTGTTTTTATGGGCCTTATTATGTTTATGAAAACATGTTATTTCAGAAGTACTATGTGTGATAGCTATGTGTGAGCAATTCCGAACTGCTGTGTATTACCTTTGTCGAACTATAATCTGGGTTTGTTTATGACTGTATCCTTCGCTATAACAGAAATTGTGCCCTTTTGTGGACAACGGCATCTGACCTTGTGGATCCCACCTAATGCATGGCAGTTCTGGATTCTGACGCATGCAAAGGGCACAAAGAAAATTTGTAAGTATGAATGTTGAGCATACAAAAAGGGGAAATGTAATTCATACATGTTAACTACCTAATAGCATAGGGATCATACGAGCTCAGTTCTTACACATAGAATGCTTAGAAAATACATGAGAGATAAAATACAGGCAAGATAAACTAGGAACGGAATGCGAAACTAGTAGTGGTAAATAACACACTCACCCATTTGCCAGATCTTGTTGAGCATCTTGTAGCAGACATACGAGTCCCTGGCTGTGTACTTGATTGCATCGTAATTCAGGTACCTCCACTCCCATCGCTCGTGCAGGTGCTTCGAGAACTCGACCTTCATGCCGGCATACTCGTGGTTGATGATGTTGGTAGCAAGTCTAGCCATGCCGACTTTCCCTGTATCGTCATCCGGGTACCTCCACAGATGTTGGAGATCGACGTGATTGACGACATGAACGAGGAGATCTCGCTCTAGCTTCAGAGTGTCGTTCTTGATGTCGACGCTGGCGAAGTAGATCTCCCTCCTGCGTAGGAACTCACGAAGCTCTGGGCATACCCATTTGGCCCTACATACGTGGTATAGGAGGCAGTGGCTGCACATGGATAGCTGCAAAAGCGCCACCCTCTTGCTATCTCCGGTATACTCGAGGTCAAGGCCGACGATCTTGTACCTATCCATCGGCTCTTGTAGCCACCGCTCGTACATTGCGATGACCTTGGCCACCTCTGCTGACGCATTTGTGTTGATGACCGTCAGCTCGGTGGTGCCATTGGCGGTGACGGTGTACTCATCGGTGAAGTATCTCCTATCGCCGAACACGCCATACTCTGCGCCCATGGCAGTAGCTAATATGGTGGTGGTGGCCTAGCATCGGTAGCGGTGGCTGGGACTGGGCATGGCAGTGGAGAGATCTGTTGTGGTGGTATGGCGTGGCGGAGGTAGTGCCTACAGCAGCGGCGATGGTTCTTGCGGTAGCTGTGGCGGCGGTGGAAGGAGTTGGGGATTTTTGCACAGTGATGTGTTGTGGAGACGGAAGGCGATGCGTAAAAGGGGGTGCACACATCGTAAATAACATTTACCATTATTCTGGTCATACCCAAGCGGAAGAAAGTTTGACCGAGCGAGCACTGTTGGTTTCCAATCCTAGCGATTAAATTGGGCGAGCAAGCCCGTTAGGCGATGGGACGGGTGTGCGATGTGGCTTTGGCGTGGCAGAGACCGGTCACGGAGACCACCGTCCCATTGCCGATCTACGTGTCAGGACAAAAGGAAGTGGACAACTATTTGTGATTATTATTCCTAGCAAGTTTAAGGGAAGTGTAAGCATAGACGGACCTAGCATCCCTACATCTTGGGTAGCCGCCCAGGCCTGCCGATTGCGCAAAGATTGCAATTTCCTCTCTTTAATTTGGTGTTTTTGTCCAAAATTTGCCAAATGAAGCTCGTTTGCCCAGGCTTCTAGAAGTTTCTGGGTAGGCCACTAGTGTAAGCATGCACGATCAAGCAACTTTGCAACACACGTGTCGGTGGAAAAGCATGAGGTTTGAACACACCACATAGTTTAAGGGTCTAGCAGCGGTAAGAGAATTAAACATTATTAGTGGTCGGGCTAGCACAGTGACGGGTTGGTTGGCTAGAAGTTGTTGATTCCTAAGTAAGGGGACACTAGGCCAGTCCTGACATACGCCCACAGGAATTTTCCATAAGCAGCGTGCTTACCCTTGGTAGCCGACTTGTGTTTACTAGCCAGGCTTTTATCGATGCCAACCACATGCGGAATCAAGCTGTCAATCCTCGGGTTGACTCCTTTCTTACCGAAAGGGCACCTGAGCTCCCCAAGTCGAATGCGGAAAGGGATTCTCCTGCTCTTGAGCTTCTTCATGACATGGTGGCTCTTGTTGTCCCTGTTCTCCTTGTCAGAGTCCACCTCACTTGAATCTACCTGTAATGTATGAAATGCAAACAGAAATTCCAACAACCATTCCAAGTTACTTTCAAAATAATAACATATTTATACAGGTTCATCAGTTCATTACGACTGTCTCCCCAGCTCGCTCCTAAATTAATATTGTTTGTGTTCTTGATAACTTATTAATAAACAAATAATGTGGAATCATTCAGAACAGACTAGATCTCTCCATTTACCGGTTTGAACGGTGCATCTAATCATTAGGACTAGGTTTTTTTATGAAATCAGGACAAGATTAAGTAGCACATGAACAGATTAAGTAGTTCTTCTATAGATTAAAATGTATATCTTCAGCTCGAGTAGAAAATATGAAACACGTAGAAATAGATGTACCTCCGGGTACATGAGCGGAGCGTTGATGTCTACGCACTTCTATTCTTGTAGACAATTGTCGGGCCTACAAGTGCAGAGGTTTGTAGAACAGCAGCAAGTTTCCCTTAAGTGGATTACCCAAGGTTTATCGAACTCAGGGAGGAAGTGGTCAAAGGTATCCCTCTCAAGCAACCCTGCAATCAAGATACAAGAAGTCTCTTGTGTCCCCAACACACCCAATACACTTGTCACGTGTATAGGTGCACTAGTTCAGTGAAGAGATAGTGCAATACAAGTGGTATGGATAATTATAAGTGGTAACGGTGCCAAAAAAGAGCTTGACAGGTAGGAAGACACTAAAGGCAATCTGAAATAAAGATGGAAGCAAGCAAACATGTAACAGATCTAGTTGCAAACCGTGTTTCAATGCTTAGAAACAAGGCCTAGGGATCATACTTTCACTAGTGAACACTCTCATATAAATATCATCTCTTTATGATACTACTCTGATCTACTCTCCGGTTGGATAACTCTAATCCACGGTAGGGCTATAATAGCACACCTCAATGGTCGCTTTCCCCATCTAGATAACCCCTCACTATCACCTTGAGCGCTAGATGGTTCCAACAAACACCACAATCTCATAGAGATATCCAACTCAAATTATACTCATGACAAGTATTTATGTAACCTTAGCCAAAGTGCCACACGGTGTGCACACTGTCAACTTCACACACATGGGGATAAGCAGAGATTCATTAAAGCACTTGAGTAGCAGAATAGATCTATAGATTACAAAGCTCATTATCTCAATAAGATCACACATAGAGAGAGAGATGAACACATAGATACCGGTAGAGCCCTTAGCCTCGAGGAAGAACTACTCCCTCATCATCATGGGAATCAGCAACGACGATGGAGATGGTGGTGGAGATCAATGGAGATGGCTCCGGGGGCAATTCCCCATCCCGGCAGGGTGCCGGAACAGAGACTTTCTGTCCCCCGAATCTCCCCTTTGGTGGCGGCGGCGCTGTGGAGGTTTTCGTAGCTTTCTCCTAGATTATTTAGGTTTTCTGCATCAGAGTCTTCTTATAGGCGAAAGGGGAGGCCGACGGGGTGCCCGAGGTGGCTGCATCCCCCCAGGCACGGGCCAGGCCAGGCCGCGCGGCCAGGGGTGTGGCCCCCTCGAGGCCCTTCTCCATCTCGTCTTCTGGCTCCGTGTTCCCCTCAGTGAAATATTGGACTTTGGCTTTTGTCCCGTCCAATTCCGAGAATATTCATTTTCTGAATTTTTGGAACCAAAAACAGAAGAAAACAGGCAACTGGCACTATGGCATCTTGTTAATAGGTTAGTCCCAGAAAATGTATAAAAGTATCTCAAAATGTAGACAAAACATAAGATAGTTGATATAAAACAAGCATGGAGCATGAAAAATTATAGATACGTTTACGACGTATCAAGCGTGTTCGTCTAACTCCACGCCCTCATCGGGACCTCCAAAGTCGCCAGCACCAGCGAGCACATAGTCCCCAAAGGGGTTGAACTGCATGTCCTCCTCGCCTTGTGCTACATGATGCTCCTCCAGATATGCCGCAGGAAGCACCACCCCGGCGGCGATGCCCACAGACTCACCCCCACGCATTGGTTTCATGGAGAAGGTTCGTGGCTGTACGTTGAGGATTGTGGGGTTTTTCTAGATAGGGAAGAGAGAGGAGTGGATGAGTGCGAATGGAGGACCCGATAGTCTAGGTATTTAATGCGGGGACATTTAGGGCTTCTCGAGGGCCCCGGTAGGCAGCTCTTCTGGCTGTGGCTACCGCGTGGAAGGTTCGTGCGGTGGGGGCCTGTTGGAAGTGAGAGTGCAGGTGCGTTGCGTAGTAAAATGGGCTATCCCGTGGGCCGTAGATGACCAGTTGTCGTGTAGTGGACTTGTAGCCTTTGCAGACTAGATTAAACGTGACATGACCACTCATGGAATTATTTAATATACGGCCTAGTGTTCCTTCTGGTAGAAGTGTCACTGCGAGACCCTAAAAAAACCCAATGGATAAAACATGGGGGCCAAATGGTAAGCGGACTTCTGTGTTTTCTCATGATGTAGTGTGAAGGGCACGACATTGTGCAGTGGTCCGTGTTGGATCAGAGAGGATCAACGGTAGGCGCAAATGATCCGCGTGAGGGCTGCGTCAACCAATCAGCGCGTTTGGGCTTTTGAGAGAGTTTGTGACTACGAGAGAGGGAAAAACTGAGTACTCCCTCGGTCCGCAAATAAGTGTACTTCTAGCTTTGTCCTAAGTCAAATTTAGTTAATTTTGACTAAATTTTTAGGGAAATGTGACAATATTTATGACGCTAAATTTGTACTGTTATATATGTTTTCAATATTAGTTTCATAATATGTCAATTTGATGTAATATATGTTGTTATATTTATCTATAAAATTGGTCAAATTTGATTAAGTTTGACTTAGGCAAAAGCTAAAAGAACACATGGAATGACATCTAGTGGATCCATGTGGTTTATGAAATGAAAATTCATCGAGTGACTCTACTGGCTTATGAAAAGAACACACATCCAAGTGGTTTATGAAAGATGTCACACATGCAATCACATCTAGTGGATCCAACTGGTTTATGAAAAGAACACACATGCAGTGACATCTAGTGAATCCATGTGGTTAATGAAATGAACACTCATGAAGTGTATCTACTGGTTTATGAAAAGAACACATATCCAAGTGGCTTATGAAAAGACACAGATGCAATAACACCTAGTGTATCAGAGTGCTTTATGAAATGAACACACATGCAATGACATCTAGTGGATCCATGTTGTTTATCAAAAGAACACACATGCAGTGACATCTACTTGTTTATGAAAATAACACACATCCAAGTTGTTTATGAAAATAGCACACATGCATTGACATCTAGTGGATCCATGTGGTTTATGAAATGAACACACATGCAATGACATCTAGTGGATCTATGTGGTTTATGAAATGAACACACATGCAATTACTCTACTAGTTTATGAAAAGAACAAACATCCAAATGGTTTATGAAATGATCACACATGCCATGACATCTAGTGGATCCAACTGGTTTATGAAAAGAACACACATGGAATGACATCTAGTGTATCACTGTGCTTTATGAAAAGAACACACATGCAAGTGGCATCTAGAGGATCCATGTGGTTTATGAAAAGAACACACATCCAAGTGGTTTATGAAATGAACACGCATGTAATGACATCTAGTGGCTCCATGTGGTTTATGAAATGAACACACATCCAATGATATCTAGTGGATCCATGTGGTTTATGAAATGAACACACATGCAATGACTCTACTAGTTTATGAAAAGAACAAACATCCAAGTGGTTCATGAAATGATCACACATGCCATGACATCTAGTGGATCCAACTGGTTTATGAAAAGAACACACATGCAATGACATCTAGTGTATCAGTGTGGTTTATGAAAAGAACACACATGCAAGTGGCATCTAGAGGATCCATGTGGTTATGAAAAGAACACTCATGCAGTGAATCCATGTGGTTTATGAAAAGAACACACATCCAAGTGGTTTATGAAAAGAACACACATCCAAGTGGTTTATGAAATGAACACGCATGCAATGACATCTAGTGGCTCCATGTGGTTTATGAAATGAACACACATGCAATGATATCTAGTGGATCCATGTGGTTGATGAAAAGAACACACATGCAGTGACATCTACTGGTTTATGAAAATAACACAAATCCAAGTTGTTTATGAAAAGATCACACATGCATTGACACCTAATGGATCCATGTGGTTTATGAAAAGCACACTCATGTAGTGACTCTACTGGTTTATGAAAAGAACACGCATCCAAGTGGTTTATGAAATGAACACACATGCAATGACATCTAGCAGATCCATGTGGTTTATGAAATGAACACAAATGTAATGAAATCTAGTGGATCCAAGTGGTTTATGAAAAGAACACACATGCAATGACATCTAGTGTATCAGTGTGGTTTATGAAAAGTACACTTATGGAGTGACTCTACTGGTTTATAAAAATAACACACATCCAAGTTTTTTATGAAAAGAACACACATGCAATGACATCTAGTGGATCCATGTAGTTTATTAAATGAACACTCATGGAGTGACTCTACTGGTTTATGAAAAGAACACACATCCAAATGGTTTACGAAAGATGTCACACATGGAATGACATCTAGTGGATCCAACTGGTTTATGAAAAGAACACACGTCTACTGGATCCATGTGGTTTATGAAATGAACACACATGGAGTGTATCTACTGGTTTATGAAAAGAACATATATCCAAGTGGTTTATGAAAAGAACACACATGCAATGACATCTAGTGTATCAGTGTGGTTTATGAAAAAAACACATGCAAGTGGCATAAAGAGGATCCATGTGGTTTATGAAAAGAACACACATGCAGTGACATCTACTGGTTTGTGAAAATAACACACATCCAAGTTGTTTATGAACACACATGCATTGACATCTAGTGGCTCCATGTGGTTTATGAAATGAACACACATGTAGTGACATGTAGTGGATCCATGTGGTTTATGAAAAGAACACACATCCAAGATGTTTATGAAAAGAGCACACATGCATTGACATCTAGTGGATCCATGTGGTTTATGAAATGAACACATATGCAATGACATCTATTGGATCCACGTGGTTTATGAAATGAACACACATGCAATGACTCCACTTGTTTATGAAAAGAACACACATCCAAGTGGTATAAGAAATGATCACACATGCCACGACATATAGTGGATCCAACTGGTTTATGAAAAGAACACACATGCAATGACATCTAGTGTATTAGTGTGGTATATGAAAAGAACACACATCCAAGTGGTTTATGAAATGAACACACATCCAATGACATCTAGTGGATCCATGTGGTTTATGAAATGAACACTCATGGACTGTATCTACTGGTTTATGGAAAGAACACACATCTAAGTGGTTTATGAAAGGAACACACATGCGGTGAATCCATGTGCTTTATGAAAAGAACACACATCCAAGTGGTCTATGAAATGAACACATATGCAATGGCATCTAGTGGGTCCATGTGGTTTATGAAATGTACACAGCTGCAATGATATCTAGTGGATCCATGTGGTTTATGAAAAGAACAAACATGTAGTGACATCTACTGGTTTATGAAAATAACACACATCCAAGTTGTTGATGAAAAGAGCACACATGTATATACATCTAGTGGATCCATGTGGTTTATGAAATGAACACACATGCTGTGACTCTACTGGTTTATGAAAAGAACACACATCCAAGTGGTTTCTGAAATGATCATACATGCAATGACATCTAGTGGATCCAATTGGTTTATGAAAAGAACACATATGCAATGACATCTAGTGGATCCATGTGGTTTATGAAATGAACACACATGAAGTGACAACTAGTGGACACATGTGGTTTGTGAAATGAACACATATGCAATGACTCTACTACTTTATGAAAAGAACACACATCCAAGTGGTTTATGAAATGATCATACATGCAATGACATCTAGTGGATCCAATAGGTTTATGAAAAGAACACACATGCAATGACATCTAGTGGATCCATGTAGTTTATGAAATGAACACTCATGGAGTGTCTCTACCGGTTTATGAAAACAACACACATCCAAGTGATTTATGAAAACAACACACATGCAATGACATCTAGTGTATCAGTGTGGTTTATGAAAAGAACACACATGCAAGTGGAAGCTACAGGATCCATGTGGTTTATGAAAGGAACACTCATACAATGACATCTAGTGGATCCATGTGGTTTATGAAAAGAACACACATGTAGTGATATGTAGTGGTTTATGAAAATAACACACATCCAAGTTGTTTATCAAAAGAGCACACATGCCTGGACATCTAGTGGATACATATGGTTTATGGAAAGAACACTCATGCAGTTACTCTACCGGTTTACGAAAAGAACAAACATCTGAGTGGTTTATGAAATGAACACACATGCAATAATATCTAGTGGATACAAGTGGTTTATGAAAAGAACACATATCCAAGTGGTTTATGAAAAGAACACACATGCAATGACATCTAGTGTATATATGATGAAAAGAACACACATGCAAGTGGCATCTAGAGGATCCATGTGGTTAATGAAAAGAACACTCATGCAATGACATCTAGTGGATCCATGTGGTTGATGAAAAGAACACACATGTAGTGACATCTAGTTGTTTATGAAAATAACACACATCCAAGTTTTTTTTATGAAAAGAGCACACATGCATTGACATCTAGTGGATCCATCTGGTTTATGAAAAGAACACTCATGCGGTGACTCTACTGGTTTATGAAAAGAACACGCATCCAAGTAGTTTATGAAATGAACACACATGCAATGACATATAGTGGATCCATGTGGTTTATGAAATGAACACACATGTAATGCCATATAGTGGATCCAAGTGGTTTATGAAAAGAACACACATGCAATGACATCTAGTGTATCAGTGTGGTTTATGAAAAGAACACTCATGGAGTGACTCTATTGTTTTATGAAAATAACACACATCCAAGATGTTTATGAAACAAACACAAATGCAATGACATCTAGTAGATCCATGTGGTTTATGAAATGAACACACATGTAGTGACATCAAGTGGATCCATGTGGTTTATGAAATGAACACACATGCAATGACTCTACTAGTTTATGAAAAGAACACACATACAAGTGGTTTATGAAATGATCAGACATGCAATGACATCTAGTGGATCCCATTGGTTTATGTAAAGAACACACATGCAGTGACATCTAGTGGATCCATGTGGTTTATGAAATGAACACTCATGGAGTGTCTCTACTGGTTTACGGAAACAACACACATCCAAGTGGTTTATGAAAAGAACACACATGCAATGACATCTAGTGTATCACTGTGGTTTATGAAAAGAACAAACATGCAAGTGGCATCTACAGGATCCATGTGGTTTATGAAATGAACACACATGTAGTGACATCTAGTGGATCCATGTGGTTTATGAAAGGAACACACATGCAATGACTCTACTAGTTTATAAAAAGAACACACATCCAAGTGGTTTATGAAATGATCATACATGCAATCACATCTAGTGGATCCAATTGGTTTATGAAAAGAACACACATGCAATGACATCTAGTGGATCCATGTGGTTTATGAAATGAACACTCATGGAGTGTCTCTACTGGTTTATGGAAACAACACACATCCAAGTGGTTTATGAAAAGAACACACATGCAACGACATCTAGTGTATTAGTGTGGTTTATGAAAAGAACACACATGCAAGTGGCATCTACAGGATCCATGTGGTTTATGAAAAGAACACTCATGCAATGACATCTAGTGGATCCATGTGGTTTATGAAAAGAACACACATGTAGTGACATGTAGTGGTTTATGAAAATAACACACATCCAAGTTGTTTATAAAAATAGCACACATGCCTTGACATCTAGTGGATCCATGTGGTTTATGAAAAGAACACACATGGAGTGACTCTACTGGTTTATGAAAAGAATAAACATCCAAGTGGTTTATGAAATGAACACACATGCAATGATATCTAGTGGATACAAGTGGTTTCTGAAAAGAACACATCTCCAAGTGGTTTATGAAAAGAACACACATGCAATGGCATCTAGTGTATCTATGATGAAAAGAACACACATGTAAGTGGCATCTAGAGGATCCATGTGGTTTATGAAAAGAACACTCATGCAATGAAATCTAGCGGATCCATGTGGTTTATGAAAAGAACACACATGTAGTGACATCTAGTTGTTTATGAAAATAACACACATCCAAGTTTTTTTATGAAAAGAGCACGCATGCATTGACATCTAGTGGATCCATGTGGTTTATGAAAAGAATACTCATGCCGTGACTCTACTGGTTTATGAAAAGAACACGCATCCAAGTGGTTTGTGAAATGAACACACATGCAATGAAATATAGTGGATCCATGTGGTTTATGAAATGAACACACATGTAATGACATATAGTGGATCCAAGTGGTTTATGGAAAGAACACACATGCAATGACATCTAGTGTATCAGTGTGGTTTATGAAAAGAACACTCATGGAGTGACTCTATTATTTTATAAAAATAACACACATCCAAGATGTTTATGGAACAAACACAGATCCAATGACATGTAACATCCCAAAATTTCATCTGAAACATCATCATTGCACTCATTCATCATGGCATGTAATTGCATTGCATTTAGAATGTCTTCCAAAAATTTGATGCAATTTTGGGTCATGGATAAAAAGATATGAATTTTTGGAAGTGGAATCAAAGAAAATGCTATATTAACTATTAAGCCCAAGTAAATACTTTGAATTAAAAAAAATTGAAATAGAAGATAAATATGTTTTATAATACCCTAAAAACCTAATTTGAGTTTTTACAAATTTTCACAAATTGGTTTGAATCAATTTGAATCCTTAAATCAAAAGTTTTGGAGAAAACAGAATTAGAAAAAGAAAAAGAATAAGGGAGAAAAAAAATTAAGCAGCAGACAGCTTCTGGCCTTTCGGCCCAAAACCAGCCCACCAGCCCACTCCGCTTTTCCCCTCTCCCCTGTTTTTCTTACCGCGCCCCTGACTACCCCCTCCCGCTGACAGACCGACCCCACGCCATGTCACCCCACCACCCCGTCGTCTTCAACCCCCGGCGACGAACAGCCCCCCCTTCACTGCCGTTTCGAATCGATTCGATTCCGGCCGTTTCTCGTTGTAAATCCCCCGGTGATTACCTCTACTTAATCCCCTTAACCCTCCTCGTCATTTCCCCCAGTCGCCACCCCCGGAGAGCCCCCAGGCTCCCCAAATTTCGAGCTCGGACGCCGCTCACTGACGGTATTCCGGCGACAATTCTGGTGAACCCAGGCCGCCCGGCGCCCTCCCCTCAGTCCCATCTGTTTCACCATATCCTAGCGCACCTACTAACCGAGCCACGTGCTCCCTCTTGCTCCAGATCGACGACACGGACCAAGTCCGGCGAAATCCCTCTGCCGCCACCGTCCGACGGTTTTCCGGTAAGGGCAAGGTTCCCGCCGCTCCTTTTTGGCCACAGGCTGCTTGTGCTCGTCAAGGCGCATCACACTGACCCCTTAATTCTTTTGTTTGAGCCCCAGGCCGTTTTCTCCGACACTGAGCCGACACCTCCGCCGTCGACGCAACTCCGTCGAGGAATACCGAGCGCAGCAGAGCTCCCCTCTCTCCATCGCGACCACCAACCAGATCGCCGAGACCACCGCAAACCCTCGGTAAGACTGCCTTTGCCCCTACCCCTCTAGAATCACCGGAACGTCACTCACCTGACGTGCCGCCGCCGCGCGCCGTCGCCAGTCTCCGGTGAGATGATTAGTAGCCGTTCGATCAAATCCTAGCGGATAGGATTAGATCACTAAACAAAAGGGTATGGGCTAATCAGATTCGTCCGTAGTTACTTAAAATCTGACGGCCCACAGCGATCAATCCGACCGAACCGGTACCAGCCAATAGGAAAGCGCCACGTCGCCAGGCTATTTCGTTTAAATAGAAAAATAGACAGATTTAGTATTTAACTTAGAAATTCAATAACTTTTGATCCACAGATCAGAAAAATACAAATTTGGTGTCTATGGATTCAGAAAAATGAGACCTTTATTATGGAGGCCTTGTTTCACCCTTTTGCCTCTGAAAAATTTGAATTATAGGCAGAACCTTTTTAGGAGTATTTTGCTCACAAAAATTGTTCTATAAATTATTTTTGAGTATTTCTTATGCATTTAGATGAGGTATTCTATCCTCAGTACTGTAGACTCTGTAAATTTTAGAGTTGTGATCATATCATTGCATTTTGCATACATTCATGTTATTGTAATGTTTTATTGATTGAATTATTGTTGTTGTATTGATCTTGTGTAGATTGTGTGGATTGTGAAGTTTGTTGCTGTGAGGATTGTACCTATTCCCCTAGCTACCAAGGCAAGTGATATTTCATCCCATGTACTATTATTTTCACTATTGCACTAGTGATATTTTTGGTAGATCTTAGCATGATAGAATTAGTCATATGTTACTATACTATGCTATACTATCCTATAGACTATATCTTGGTAGTATCTCCTAGTTAAAGGACTTCGTATGCTAGAATGCTTAGCCATGCTAGTAGAATTCGTGGGTGGAAAATACATATCAAGATAGTATGGAAAGATATTATTTTTGTTTGACTAAGAAAACAACTATTATTAATGAAACACCTGGGTGGATTGGGACTTGCTTGGATAATGTTGAGTGGTTACTCAGGGGCCATGTCTATGGTCAGCTGGTGTATCACACTTGTGGATGGCCACCCAGGAACAAAGAGATTGGAGACATTCTTGTCATAAAGCTTCTAGTGCAGCCACATGGCATATGGGCTCTGCCTTGACCAACTAAGTTGCAAGAACTCAGCCAGACGGACAGAAGGTGGTAGATGTGGTAGGATGGAACGCGTCTGTGGTGGTCTGAGGGATTTCTTCTGAAAAGTCTTGTCTCGATGCATGTCGAGTCTTGTGGGGAAAGTGCACCACCTCTCGAGAGGGTAAAACTAAGTACTTAGCCGTGTCCCCGGTTATGGACAACTTCTGAGCCTCAAGACAGTGAAGTAGTTCAATAATCTCCTCATCCAAATTTCTCTAAGTTAAAACTTGTGGGTGAACATGGGTAAAGGTTCAGTGATGTCTATCATTGGTACCTTATAGCTGGAATGAAAAACTTCTTCAAAAATTATAAGTTAAACTAATTTTAGCAAAGCCAGCCATAACCCCACTTAGCCATATATTCATGTAGTTGTTGGATTATACTAAGTATCTAAGGTATCACTTGCCAATACAATTCCAAGTGTATTGACCCTTGTGGCTGTAACTTATTATGTTGCAGGATAATCTGATGATGAGTAGGGTTGCGGGTCTACACTCGACATGCTTGCCTGTGTCACATGAAGACTAAAGACTCTATTATTATTATGCTATGTAATGTGAACTTGTGTCTTAGCCTTGGGCTAAGTGAGTTGTAAGAACCATTATACTCCTGGATGTGCGATGTAATAATGACCTTTGTTTCTGTGTACTTCATCTTAAACTGTGGGTGCTAGCATTTCGATCCAGGGACTAGCACTGCAATCACAGGGATCTTACCTTATCATGGTGAGATCTTACATGACATCTAGTGGATCCACGTGGTTTATGAAATGAACACACCTGTAGTGACATCTAGTGCATCCATGTGGTTTATGGGATGAACACACATGCAATGACTCTACTAGTTTATGAAAAGAACAAACATCCAAGTGGTTTATGAAATGATCAGACATGCAATGAGATCTAGTGGATCCCATTGGTTTATGTAAAGAACACACATGCAGTGACATCTAGTGGATCCATGTGGTTTATGAAATGAACCCTCATGGAGTGTCTCTACTGGTTTATGGAAACAACACACATCCAAGTGGTTTATGAAAAGAACACGCATGCAATGATATCTAGTGTATCAATGTGGTTTATGAAAAGAACACACATTCAAGTGGCATCTACAGGATCCATGTGGTTTATGAAACGAACACACATGTAGTGACATCTAGTGGATCCATGTGGTTTATGAAATGAACACACATGCAATGACTCTACTAGTTTATGAAAAGAACACACATCCAAGTGGTTTATGAAATGATCATACATGCAATGACATCTAGTGGATCCAATTGGTTTATGAAAAGAACACACATGTAGTGACATGTAGTGGTTTATGAAAATAACACACATCCAAGTTGTTTATAAAAATAGCACACATGCCTTCACATCTAGTGGATCCATGTTGTTTATGAAAAGAACACTCATGGAGTGACTCTACTGGTTTATGAAAAGAACAAACTTCCAAGTGGTTTATGAAATGAACACACATGCAATGATATCTAGTGGATACAAGTGGTTTATGAAAAGAACACATATCCAAGTGATTTATGAAAAGAACACACATGCAATGACATCTAGTGTATCTATGATGAAAAGAACACACATGCAAGTGGCATCTAGAGGATCCATGTGGTTAATGAAAAGAACACTCATGCAATGACATCTAGTGAATCCATGTGGTTGATGAAAAGAACACACATGTAGTGACATCTAGTTGTTTATGAAAATAAAACACATCCAAGTTTTTTTATGAAAAGAGCACACATGCATTGACATCTAGTGGATCCATGTGGTTTATGAAAAGAACACTCATGCGGTGACTCTACTGGTTTATGAAAAGAACACGCATCCAAGTAGTTTATGAAATGAACACACATGCAATGACATATAGTGGATCCATGTGGTTTATGAAAAGAGAACACATGCATTGACATCTAGTGGGTTCATGTGGTTTATGAAACGAACACACATGCAATGAAATCTAGTGTATCAATGTGGTTTATGAAAAGAACACACATGCAATCACATCTAGTGTATCTGTGATGAAAAGAACACACATGCAAGTGGTATCTAGAGGATCCATGTGGTTTATGAAAAGAACACTCATGCAATAAAATCTAGATGATCCATGTGGTTTATGAAAACAACACACATGTAGTGACATCTAGTTGTTTATGAAAATAACACACATCCAAGTTTTTTTATGAAAAGAGCACGCATGCATTGACATCTAGTGGATCCATGTGGTTTATGAAAAGAACACTCATGCAGTGACTCTACTGGTTTATAAAAAGAACACACGTCTAAGTGGTTTATGAAATGAACACACATGCAATGACATATAGTGGATCCATGTGGTTTATGAAATGAACACACATGTAATGACATATAGTGGATCCAAGTGGTTTATGAAAAGAACATACATGCAATGAAATCTAGTGTATCAGTGTGGTTTATGAAAAGAACACGCATGGAATGACTCTATTGTTTTACAAAAATAACACACATCCAAGATGTTTATGAAACAAACATAGATGCAATGACATCTAGTGGATCCATGTGGTTTATGAAATGAACACACATGCAGTGACATCTAGTGGATCCATGTGGTTTATGAAATGAACACACATGCAATGACTCTACTAGTTTATGAAAAGAACACACATCCAAGTGGTTTATGAAATGATCAGACATGCAATGACATCTAGTGGATCCCATTGGTTTATGTAAAGAACACACATGCAGTGACATCTAGTGGATCCATGTGGTTTATGAAATGAACACTCATGGAGTGTCTCTACTGGTTTACGGAAACAACACACATCCAAGTGGTTTATGAAAAGAACACACATGCAATGACATCTAGTGTATCACTGTGGTTTATGAAAAGAACACACATGCAAGTGGCATCCACATGATCCATCTGGTTTATGAAAAGAACACTCATGCAATGACATCTAGTGGATCCAACTGGTTTATGAAAAGAACACAGATGCAATGACATCTAGTGTATCAGTGTGGTTTATGAAAAGAACACAGATGCAAGTGGCATCTAGAGGATCCATGTGGTTTATGAAAAGAACACTCATGAAATGAATCCTTGTGGTTTATGAAAAGAACACACATCCAAGTGGTTTATGAAATGAACAGACATGCAATGACATCTAGTGGCTCCATGTGGTTTATGAAATGAACACAAGTGCAATGACATCTAGTGCATCCATGTGGTTTATGAAAAGAACACACATGAAGTGACATCTACTGGTTTATGAAACTAACACACATCCAAGTTGTTTATGAAAAGATCACACATCCAAGGTTTTTTATGAAAAGAACACACATCCAAGTAGTTTATGAAAAGAACACGCATGCAATGACATCTAGTGGATCCATGTGGTTTATTAAATTAACACACATGCAATGACATCTAGTGGATCCAAGTGGTTTAGGAAATGAACACACATGCAATGACATCTAGTGTATCAGTGTGGTTTATGAAAAGAACACTCATGGAGTGACTCTACTAGTTTATGAAAATAACACACATGCAAGTTGTTTATGAAAAGAACACACATGCAATGACATGTAGTGGATCCATGTGGTTTATGAAATGAATACTCATGGAGTGACTCTACTAGTTTATGAAAAGAACACACATCCAAGTGGTTTATGAAATATGTCACACGTGAAATGACATCTAGTGGATCCATGTGGTTTATGAAAAGAACACACATGCGGTGACATGTAATGGATCCATGTGGTTTATGAAATGAACACTCATGGAGTGTATCTACTGGTTTCTCAAAATAACACATATCCAAGTGGTTTATTGAAAGAACACACGTGCAATGGCATCTAGTGTATCAGTGTGGTTTATGAAAAGAACACACATGCAAGTGGCATCTAGACGATCCATGTGGTTTATGAAGAGAACACTCATGCAATAAATCCATGTGGTTTATGAATATAAAACACATCCAAGTGGTTTATGAAATGAACACACATGCAATGACATCTATTGGCTCCATGTGGTTTATGAAATGAACACACATAAAATGACATCTAGTAGATACATGTGGTTTATAAATTGAACACACATGTAGTGACATCTAGTGGTTTATGAAAATAACACACATCCAAGTTGTTTATGAAAAGAGCACATATGCATTAACATCTAGTGGATCCAAGTGGTTTATGAAATGAACACACATGTAATGTCATCTAGTGGATCCATATGGTTTCAGACATGAGCACACATGAAGTGACTCTACTGGTTTATGCAAATAACACACATCCAAGTGGTTTACGAAAGGATCACACATACTGACATCTAGTGGATCCAACTGGTTTATGAAAAGAACACACATGCAATGACATCTAGTGTAGCAGTGTGGTTTATCAAAAGAACACACATGCAAGTGGCATCTAGAGGATCCATGTGGTTTATGAAAAGAACACTCATGCAGTGAATCCATGTGGTTTATGAAAAGAACACACATCCAAGTGGTTTATGAAATGAACACACATGCAATTAAATCTAGTGGCTCCATGTGGTTTATGAAAAGAACACACATGCATTGACATATAGTGGATCCATGTGGTTTATGAAAAGAACACTCATGCAGTGACTCTACTGGTTTATGAAAAGAACACACATGTAGTGATATCTAGTGGATCCATGTTGTTTATGAAATGAACACACATGGAGTGTATCTACTGGTTTATGAAAAGAATACATATGCAAGTGGTGTATGAAAAGAACACAGATGTAATGACATCTAGTGTATCAACGTGGTTTATGAAAAGAACACACATGCAAGTGGCATCAAGAGGATCCATGTGGTTTATGAAAAGAACACACATGTTGTGACATCTAATGGTTTATGAAAATAACACGCATACAACTTGTTTTATGAAAAGAGCGCACATGCATTGACATCTAGTGGCTCCATGTGATTTATGAAACGAACACACATGCAATGACATCTAGTGGATCCATGTGGTTTATGAAATGAACACACAGGCAGTGACATCTAGTGGATTCATGTGGTTTATGAAATGAACACACTTGCAATGACTCTACTAGTTTATGAAAAGAACACACATCCAATTGGTTTATGAAATGATCACACATGTAATGAAATCTAGTGGATCCAATTCGTTTATGAAAAGAACACACATGCAATGACATCTAGTGGATCCATGTGGTTTATGAAATGAACACTCATGGAGTGTCTCTACTGGTTTATGCAAAGAACACACATCCAAGTGGTTTGTGAAAGAACACACATGCAATTACATCTAGTGTATCAGTGTGGTTTATGAAAAGAACACACATCCAAGTGGAATCTATAGAATCCATGTGGTTTATGAAAAGAACACTCATGCAATGACATCTAGTGGATCCATGTGGTTTATGAAAAGAACACACAAGCAATGACATATAGTGGTTTCTAAAAATAATACACATCCAAGTTGTTTATGAAAAGAGCACACATGCATTGACATCTAGTGGGTTCATGTGGTTTATGAAATGAACACACATGCAATTACATCTAGTGGATCCATGTAGTTTATGAAATGAACACATATGCAATGACTCTACTGGTTTATGAAAAGAACACACATCAAAGTGGTTTATGAAATGATCAAACATGCGATGACATCTAGTGGATTGATACGTTGCAAACGTATCTATAATTTTTTATGTTCCATGCTTGGTTTTTATCTACTTTCTTATGTTTTGTCCACACTTTGGATTACTTTTTATACACTTTCTTGGACTAACCTATTAACAAGATGCCACAGTGCCCGTTGCCTGTTTTCTGCTCTTTTTGGTTCTAGGAAAGTCAGAAAATGAATATTCTCGGAATTGACCGGACAAAAGCCAAAGTCGATATTTTACCGGAAGACTCATGGAGCCAGAAGACAAGACGGAGAGAGGCCAGTGGCTGGCTACACAATTTGGTGGCGTGGGCTAGCCCTAGCTGCGCCACCAGGTGGTGTGGGTCGCTAGTCCACACACCGACCTTGCCCTTCTGCCTATAAGAAGCCTCCGATGTAAAAACCCAAAATCGAATAACCTCTAGCCACGAAAAGTTCCGCAGCACCGCCACCACCGAAGGGGAGATTCGGGGGATAGAAAGTCTCTGTTCCGGCACCCTGCCAGCACGGGGAAATGCCCCCGGAGCCATCTCCATCGATCTCCACCATCATCTCCATCACCATTGCTGAGTCCCATGATGATGAGGGACTAGTTCTTCCTCGAGGCTAAGGGTTCTAACGGTAGCTATGTGTTCATCTCTCTCTCTATGCTGGTCATGAGCTTTGTAATCAAGTAGATCTACCTTGCTACTCAAGTGCTTTATTAGATCTCTACTCTCCCCATCTGTGTGAAAGTGGCAGCGTGCACACCATGGTGGCACTTAGGCTAGAGATTACAAATAGTTGTTATGAGTTATATTTGGAGTTGGATGTCTTTATGAAATTGTGGTGTTTGTTGGAACCATCTAGTGCTCAAGGTGACAGTGTGGGGGTTATCTAGATGGGAAAGGCTTACTTTGAGGTGTGTTGTTATAGCCCTACCATGGATTAGAGTGTCCAACCGGAGAGTAGTTCAGAGTAGTATCATGAAGATAATATATTTATATGAGAGTGTTCACTAGTGAAAGTATGATCCATATGCCTTGTTTCTAAGAATTAAAACACCATTTGCTACTAGATCTGTTACATGTTTGCTTGCTTCCATATTTATTTAAGTTTGCCTTTAGTCTCTTCCCACGTCAACCACACACCAGCAAGTATTTTCTAGCACCGTTACCACTTATAATTATCTATACCACTTGTATTTTATGGAAAGAACACACATCTAAGTGGTTTATGAAAAGAACACACATGCGGTGAATCCATGTGGTTTATGAAAAGAACACACGTCCAAGTGGTCTATGAAATGAACACATATGCAATGGCATCTAGTGGCTCCATGTGGTTTATGAAATGAACACAGATGCAATGATATCTAGTGGATCCATGTGGTTTATGAAAAGAACAAACATGTAGTGACATCTACCGCTTTATGAAAATAACACACATCCAAGTTGTTTATGAAAAGAGCACACATGTATATACATCTAGTGGATCCATGTGGTTTATGAAATGAACACACATGCTGTGACTCTACTGGTTTCTGAAAAGAACACACATCCAAGTGGTTTATGAATTGAACACACATGCAATGAAATCTAGTGGATCCATGTGGTTTATGAAATGAACACACATGCAATGACATCTAGTGGATCCAAGTGGTTTATGAAAAGAACACACATGACATGACATCTAGTGTATTAGTGTGTTTTATGAAAAGAACACTCATGGAGTTACTCTACTGGTTTATGAAAATAACACACATCCAAGTTGTATATGAAAAGAACACACATGCAATGACTTCTAGTGGATCCATGTGGTTTATGAAATGAACACTCATGGAGTGACTCTACTGGTTTATGAAAATAACACACATACAAGTTGTTTATGAAAAGAACACACATGCAATGACATCTATTGGATCCATGTAGTTTACAAAATGAACACACATATAGTGACATCTAGTGGATCCATGTGGTTTATGAAATGAACACACATGCAATGACTCTACTGGTTTATGAAAATAACACATGTCCAAGTGGTTTATGGAAATAACACACATGCAATGATATCTAGTGTATTAGTGTGGTTTATGAAAAGAATACACATGCAAGTGGCATCTAGATGATCCATGTGGTTTATGAAAAGAGCACGCATGCAGTGACATCTGCTGGTTTATGAAAATAACACACATACAACTTTATGAATAGAGAGCACATGCATTGACATCTAGTGGCTCCATGTTGTTTATGAAAAGAGCACACATGCAAATACATCTAGTGGATCCATGTGGTTTATGAAATGAACACACATGAAGTGACATCTAGTGGATCCATGTGGTTTATGAAATGAACACACATGCAATGACTCTACTAGTTTATGAAAAGAACACACATCCAAGTG
Source organism: Avena eriantha (assembly GCA_910589775.1). Taxonomy (NCBI): domain Eukaryota; kingdom Viridiplantae; phylum Streptophyta; class Magnoliopsida; order Poales; family Poaceae; genus Avena; species Avena eriantha. The sequence continues at coordinate 48,638,895 of OU342746.1, read as the reverse complement.
GTTTCTGAAATGATCATACATGCAATGACATCTAGTGGATCCAATTGGTTTATGAAAAGAACACATATGCAATGACATCTAGTGGATCCATGTGGTTTATGAAATGAACACACATGAAGTGTTAACTAATGGACACATGTGGTTTATGAAATGAACATATCTGCAATGACTCTACTATTTTATGAAAAGAACACACATCCAAGTGGTTTATGAAATGATCATACATGCAATGACATCTAGTAGATCCAATAGGTATATGAAAAGAACACACATGCAATGACATCTAGTGGATCCATGTAGTTTATGAAATGAACACTCATGGAGTGTATCTACCGGTTTATGGAAACAACACACATCCAAGTGGTTTATGAAAAGAACACACATGCAATGACATCTAGTGTATCAGCGTGGTTTATGAAAATAACACACATGCAAGTGGAAGCTACAGGATCCCTGTGCTTTATGAAAAGAACACTCATGAAGTGACATCTAGTGGATCCATGTGGTTTATGAAAAGAACCCACATGCAGTGGCATGTAGTGGTTTATGAAACTAACACACATCCAAGTTGTTTATCAAAAGAGCACACATGCCTGGACATCTAATGGATACATGTGGTTTATGGAAAGAACACTCATGCAGTGACTCTACCGGTTTATGGAAAGAACAAACATCCGAGTGGTTTATGAAATGAACACACATGCAATAATATCTAGTGGATACAAGTGGTTTATGAAAAGAACACATATCCAAGTGGTTTATGAAAAGAACACACATGCAATGACATCTAGTGTATCTATGATGAAAAGAACACACATGCAAGTGGCATCTAGAGGATCCATGTGGTTAATGAAAAGAACACTCATGCAATGACATCTAGTGGATCCATGTGGTTGATGAAAAGAACACACATGTAGTGACATCTAGTTGTTTATGAAAATAACACACATCCAGGTTTTTTTATGAAAAGAGCACACATGCATTGACATCTAGTGGATCCATGTGGTTTATGAAATGAACACTCATGCGGTGACTCTACTGGTTTATGAAAAGAACACGCATCCAAGTAGTTTATGAAATGAAGACACATGCAATGACATATAGTGGATCCATGTGGTTTATGAAAAGAGCACACATGCATTGACATCTAGTGGGTTCATGTGGTTTATGAAACGAACACACATGCAATGACATCTAGTGTATCAGTGTGGTTTATGAAAAGAACACTCATGGAGTGACTCTATTGTTTTATGAAAATAACACACATCCAAGATGTTTATGAAACAAACACAAATGCAATGACATCTAGTAGATCCATGTGGTTTATGAAATGAACACACATGTAGTGACATCAAGTGGATCCATGTGGTTTATGAAATGAACACACATGCAATGACTCTACTACTTTATGAAAAGAACACACATCCAAGTGGTTTATGAAATGATCAGACATGCAATGACATCTAGTGGATCCCATTGGTTTATGTAAAGAACACACATGCAGTGACATCTAGTGGATCCATGTGGTTTATGAAATGAACACTCATGGAGTGTCTCTACTTGTTTACAGAAACAACACACATCCAAGTGGTTTATGGAAAGAACACACAAGCAAGTGGCATCTACAGGATCCATGTGGTTGATGAAAAGAACACACATGTAGTGACATCTAGTTGTTTATGAAAATAACACACATCCAAGTTTTTTATGAAAAGAGCACACATGCATTGACATCTAGTGGATCCATGTGGTTTATGAAAAGAACACTCATGCGGTGACTCTACTGGTTTACGAAAAGAACACGCATCCAAGTAGTTTATGAAATGAACACACATGCAATGACATATAGTGGATCCATGTGGTTTATGAAATGAACACACATGTAATGCCATATAGTGGATCCAAGTGGTTTATGAAAGGAACACACATGCAATGACATCTAGTCTATCAGTGTGGTTTATGAAAAGAACACTCATGGAGTGACTCTATTGTTTTATGAAAATAACACACATCCAAGATGTTTATGAAACAAACACAAATGCAATGACATCTAGTAGATCCATGTGGTTTATGAAATGAACACACATGTAGTGACATCAAGTGGATCCATGTGGTTTATGAAATGAACACACATGCAATGACTCTACTAGTTTATGAAAAGAACACACATCCAAGTGGTTTATGAAATGATCAGACATGCAATGACATCTAGTGGATCCCATTGGTTTTTGTAAAGAACACACATGCAGTGACATCTAGTGGATCCATGTGGTTTATGAAATGAACACTCATGGAGTGTCTCTACTTGTTTACAGAAACAACACACATCCAAGTGGTTTATGAAAAGAACACACATGCAAGTGGCATCTACAGGATCCATGTGGTTTATGAAATGAACACACATGTAGTGACATCTAGTGGATCCATGTGGTTTATGAAAGGAACACACATGCAATGACTCTACTAGTTTATAAAAAGAACACACATCCAAGTGGTTTATGAAATGATCATACATGCAATGACATCTAGTGGATCCAATTGGTTTATGAAAAGAACACACATGCAATGACATCTAGTGGATCCATTTGGTTTATGAAATGAACACTCATGGAGTGCATCTACTAGTTTATGGAAACAAAACATATCCAAGTGGTTTATGAAAAGAACACACATGCAACGACATCTAGTGTATTAGTGTGGTTTATGAAAAGAACACACATGCAAGTGGCATCTACAGGATCCATGTGGTTTATGAAAAGAACACTCATGCAATGACATCTAGTGGATCCATGTGGTTTATGAAAAGAACACACATGTAGTGAAATGTAGTGGTTTATGAAAATAACACACATCCAAGTTGTTTATAAAAATAGCACACATGCCTTGACATCTAGTGGATCCATGTTGTTTATGAAAAGAACACTCATGGAGTGACTCTACTGGTTTATGAAAAGAACAAACTTCCAAGTGGTTTATGAAATGAACACACATGCAATGATATCTAGTGGATACAAGTGGTTTATGAAAAGAACACATCTCCAAGTGGTTTATGAAAAGAACACACATGCAATGACATCTAGTGTATCTGTGATGAAAAGAACACACATGCAAGTGGCATCTAGAGGATCCATGTGGTTTATGAAAAGAACACTCATGCAATGAAATCTAGATGATCCATGTGGTTTATGAAAAGAACACACATGTAGTGACATCTAGTTGTTTATGAAAATAACACACATCCAAGTTTTTTTATGAAAAGAGCACACATGCATTGACATCTAGTGGATCCGTGTGGTTTATGAAAAGAACACTCATGCAGTGACTCTACTGGTTTATAAAAAGAACACACATCCAAGTGGTTTATGAAATGAACACACATGCAATGACATATAGTGGATCCATGTGGTTTATGAAATGAACACACATGTAATGACATATAGTGGATCCAAGTGGTTTATGAAAAGAACACACAGGCAATGAAATCTAGTGTATCAGTGTGGTTTATGAAAAGAACATGCATGGAGTGACTCTATTATTTTATAAAAATAACACACATCCAAGATGTTTATGAAACAAACATAGATGCAATGACATCTAGTGGATCCATGTGGTTTATGAAATGAACACACATGCAGTGACATCTAGTGGATCCATGTGGTTTATGAGATGAACACACATGTAATGACTCTACTATTTTATAAAAAGAACACACATCCAAGTGGTTTATGAAATGATCACACATGCAATGACATCTAGTGGATCCAATTGGTTTATGTAAAGAACACACATGCAATGACATCTAGTAGATCCATGTGGTTTATGAAATGAACACTCATGGAGTGTCTCTACTGGTTTATGGAAACAACACACATCCAAGTGGTTTATGAAAAGAACACACATGCAATGACATCTAGTGTATCACTGTGGTTTATGAAAAGAACACACATGCAAGTGGCATCTACAGGATCCATCTGGTTTATGAAAAGAACACTCATGCAGTGACATCTAGTGGATCCAACTAGTTTATGAAAAGAACACATATGCAATGACATCTAGTGTATTAGTGTGGTTTATGAAAAGAACACGCATGGAGTGACTCTATTATTTTATAAAAATAACACACATCCAAGATGTTTATGAAACAAACACAGATGCAATGACATCTAGTGGATCCATGTGGTTTATGAAATGAACACACAGCAGTGACATCTAGTGGATCCATGTGGTTTATGAGATGAACACAAATGCAATGACTCTACTATTTTATGAAAAGAACACACATCCAAGTGGTTTATGAAATGATCACACATGCAATGACATCTAGTGGATCCAATTGGTTTATGTAAAGAACACACATGCAATGACATCTGGTGGATCCAGGTGGTTTATGAAATGAACACTCATGTAGTGTCTCTACTGGTTTATGGAAACAACACGCATCCAAGTGGTTTATGAAAAGAACACACATGCAATGACATCTAGTGTATCACTGTGGTTTATGAAAAGAACACACATGCAAGTGGCATCTACATGATCCATCTGTTTTATGAAAAGAACACTCATGAAATGACATCTAGTGGATCCAACTGGTTTATGAAAAGAACACAGATGCAATGACATCTAGTGTATCAGTGTGGTTTATGAAAAGAACACAGATGCAAGTGGCATCTAGAGGATCCATGTGGTTTATGAAAAGAACACTCATGAAGTGAATCCTTGTGGTTTATGAAAAGAACACATATCCAAGTGGTTTATGAAATGAATAGACATGCAATGACATTTAGTGGCTCCATGTGGTTTATGAAATGAACACACGTGCAATGACATCTAGTGCATCCATGTGGTTTATGAAAAGAACACACATGAAGTGACATCTACTGGTTTATGAAACTAACACACATCCAAGTTGTTTATGAAAAGATCACACATCCAAGTTGTTTATGAAAAGAACACACATCCAAGTTGTTTATGAAAAGATCACACATCCAAGTTGTTTATGAAAAGAACACACATGCAAGTGGAATCTATAGAATCCATGTGGTTTATGAAAAGAACACTCATGCAATGACATCTAGTGGATCCATGTGGTTTATGAAAAGAACACACATGGAGTGACATCTAGTGGTTTCTAAAAATAACACACATCCAAGTTGTTTATGAAAAGAGCACACATGCATTGACATCTAGTGGGTTCATGTGGTTTATGAAATGAACACACATGCAATTACATCTAGTGGATCCATGTAGTTTATGAAATGAACACATATGCAATGATCAAACATGCGAAATGATCAAACATGCGATGACATCTTGTGGATTGATACGTAGCAAACGTATCTATAATTTTTTATGTTCCATGCTTGGTTTTTATCTAATTTCTTATGTTTTGTCCACACTTTGGATTACTTTTTATACACTTTCTTGGACTAACCTATTAACAAGATGCCACAGTGCCAGTTGCCTGTTTTCTGCTCTTTTTGGTTCCAGGAAAGTCAGAAAATGAATATTCTCGGAATTGGACCGGACAAAAGCCAAAGTCGGTATTTTACAGGAAGACTCATGGAGCCAGAAGACAAGACGGAGAGAGGCCAGGGGCTGGCCACACAATTTAGTGGCGTGGGCTAGCCCTGGCTGTGCCACCAGGTGGTGTGGGCCGCTGGTCCACACACCGACCTTGCCCTTTCGCCTATAAGAAGCCTCCGATGTAAAAACCAAAAATCAAATAACCTCTAGCCACGAAAAGTTCCACAGCACCGCCACCACCGAAGGGGAGATTCGAGGGACAGAAAGTCTCTGTTCCAGCACCCTGTCGGGACGGGGAAATGCCCCCGGAGCCATCTCCATCGATCTCCACCATCATCTCCATCACCATTGCTGATTCCCATGATGATGAGGGACTAGTTCTTCCTCGAGGCTAAGGGTTCTAACGGTAGCTATGTGTTCATCTCTCTCTCTATGCTGGTCATGAGCTTTGTAATCAAGTAGATCTACCTTGCTACTCAAGTGCTTTATTAGATCTCTACTCTCCCCATGTGTGTGAAAGTGGCAGCGTGCACACCATGGTGGCACTTAGGCTAGAGATTACAAATAGTTGTTATGAGTTATATTTGGAGTTGGATGTCTTTATGAAATTGTGGTGTTTGTTGAACCATCTAGTGCTCAAGGTGACAGTGTGGGGGTTATCTAGATGGGAAAGGCTTACTTTGAGGTGTGTTGTTATAGCCCTACCATGGATTAGAGTGTCCAACCGGAGAGTAGTTCAGAGTAGTATCATGAAGATAATATATTTATATGAGAGTGTTCACTAGTGAAAGTATGATCCATATGCCTTGTTTCTAAGCATTAAAACACCATTTGCTACTAGATCTGTGACATCTTTGCTTGCTTCCATATTTATTTAAGTTTGCCTTTAGTCTCTTCCCACGTCAACCACACACCAGCAAGTATTTTCTAGCACCGTTACCACTTATAATTATCTATACCACTCGTATTTTACTATCTCTTCGCCAAACTAGTGCACCTATACACCTGACAAGTGTATTAGGTGTGTTGGGGACACAAGAAACTTCTTGTATCTTGATTGTATGGTTGCTTGAGAGGGAATACCTTTGACCACTTCCTCCCTGAGTTCGATAAACCTTGGGCAATCCACTTAAGGGAAAACTTGCTGTTGTTCTACAAACCTCTGCACTTGGAGGCCCAACAACTGTCTACAAGAATAGAAGTGCATAGACATCAAGCTATTTTCTGGCGCCGTTGCCGGGGAGGTAAGGTAAAAGGTACTCACATCCTCCGGTGTGAGTGCTCGAAGTTATTTCCTTTGGATTCTGCAATTTTTTCTTTTTGTTTCTTGTTTTCACTAGTTAGGCTTAATGGAAAACAACAAAAATTAGAGAACTTTATAGTATTTATCTTTTGTTAGGACATGAAGTGTTTGAAGAAAAAATAAAAAACCCATGGAACTTTCTTTGCATGCTAATAGCAATGTTGTTAGTATGAATTCTTTGGACACCATTATTGCTAATGCTATGGAAAAGTCTAAGCTTAGGGAATCTAGTTTTTATGAAAATGATCTTTTTAGTTCCCCAGCTTTGGAAGATAGCTATTCTATTGCTTATGATGATATCAAACCTCCAATATATGATGATTGCAATGATGAATATGATATTTTTAGTCCACCTACTATTGAGGAGAAAATTAATTATGATTACAATATGCCTCCTATATTTGATGATTATGGTGATGAGAATAATAATGATAGCTATTTTGTTGAATTTGCTGCCACTACGATTAATAAGAATGATTATGCTTATGTGGAGAGTAATAATAATTATATGCATGTGGATCATGATAAGAATGTTTTATGTGATACTTATATTGTTAATTTTATTCATGATGGTACTGAAAGTTATTATGAGAGAGGGAAACATTGTTTTATGCATCTCAATAATATTAGGTTTTTCCCCTCTTTATGTTGAAAGTCTTGAAGTTGCACTTGTTTTGTTTTCCTATGTTTGTTTCTTTGTGCTTTCATGACTTGTTTCTTTACAAGATTCCTATGCATAGGAAGTGGGTTAGACTTAATTGTGTTTTAAATTTGCTTCTTGATGCTCTCTTTTACTTCAATTCATATTTCCTATGTGAGCATCTTCTCAAAGTATCATGCCTAACTTAAAGGCATTAAAGAAACGTACTTATTGGGAGATAACCCAAAAGTTTTAGATGAGTCTTGGGAGTTATTACCACTGTAATAACTGCTCCTTATCCTTTTTATTTGCTTTTTGTGCCAAGAGTAACCTCTAATGAGAGAAGTAATGATTGGGAAAGTTGCTGTCCCGAAACAGATTTTGTTCTTCACTGTAAAAAATCGTGTAAAATCTCTGTATGTAGGTCTGAGCTGTGATTTTTTGTGCTTCTGCCCCATTTTGTTATCTAAGTTTCTTTAGTTCAACATTTTTCTATTTGAGCAAAATAAGGTGTTCGAAAAAATTGGTTTTTAGCTGCTGGTCTGTTTTGGCAGATTTCTGCCATTATTTGCATTTGCTTCTTGTTGGTTCCTTTTGAGTTCTCTTTGGGGAATTGAGTTTTTTTAGGGAAGTGCTACAGTAGCTTGTGTTTTAATGGAATTTTTATTGGTGTTGAAACTGAACCCAAAGACTTATTATCTTGAGTGCACTAATGTTGCTAATAAAGATTCTGTGAAGTTCTGTATGAAGGAAAAATTTCAGGTGTATGGAAGGAATGATGTAATGAGATGAAGGATGGACTAAAGCTCAATCTTTGGGATGCCACGCGTGTCACCCCAAGAAATATCCAAGAAGTACAAGCGTCAAATCTTGGGGATGCCGAAGGCATCCCCTTCTTCATCAATAAAAATCCCAGGTTTCTTCCAAACACTTTATTTTTATTGTTTCATGCCCAGTTGTGTTGTTCTTGGAGCGTCTTCTTTTTTGTTTTTGTTTTGGTTTTTTGTTTTCTTGGTTTTCTTAGTTTGCTTGAATAAATTGGTTGGACCCCCTCTTTCATACATTAGTTTTCAAATAGTTTGGTTTGAATTGGAAAAGAGTAGGAAAAGTTCATGCTTAAGTGGTAAAAGGAGCTTGTTTTTGACCGTGGCCTATGCTTTGTCATGTCATGCTTGGTATTGTTTTGGCTTTATGCTTAGTGATTATTGTTGTAGCATGAATTGTTATGAACAATTGAGATTGCTTAATGTGCCTTAGAAGGATCATGTGTTGTTTTAGCATATTAAAGCATAGTATTGTCGTATTCTCCTTTGATGCTTTATTTGGGTTGGCTTGGCGCATGCTCACACCATGTTATGACTATCCAAAGTCACCATAGCATTAATGATCCTTTAGTTTTCAACTTGTAATATCACTTGATGCTTTAATCAATGATGTTTTGTCGCTTTGCATGATTATGGCCATTATTGTTCTCTTAGTTGGTCGCTCCCAGTCTTTTGCTAGCCTCCATAACCAAGTATGAGTCACACTCATGCATCCAACTCCATTAAACCAAGTTATTCAAAAGAGTCCACCATACCTACCTATTAGCATTTGTTATTCCAAGTATATTCATGTTTTTATATACCTTCCGAATTAAACTTATTATGTGAAAATTAGTGATTAAAGCTCTCACGAACTTGATGGCACACTTTACTTTTCTTGCACTTAATAAACTTGAACCATTGTGTCATCTATGTTGTATATGCTTGCACTTATATGTTGGGGATTAACACAACCATGTTGTCATGGGGAACGCTTTCAACATTGCACTTGTACATTGTACCCAGTTGATATCATGCTCTTTTTTTATGGATGTCGTCGGTGTGAAATGAAAGGGGAGGTTGTACGTCCATGGAGTTATGTATGTGTGTTAGAGAAACGCCTGGGCCGCTGCTCTAATCCATGCCTAATCATGGTGGAAACCTACAGCGTAACCATAATGAGTAATCTATGAAGCATTCTTCTTATAAAAAAAGAGATAGAGATTGGGAAAAAAAGAGAAAAAGAAAAAAAAACATACGAGAAAAGAGGAAAGAGAGAAAAAGCACCAATTTCCGAGGGTAAATAAGAAGATTGCTGAGATGCTCGTTGTCTGCTTGCCTTGTCATTTTGATATGGGGATTCTTTCGTATCATCGGGCAAGGGGTACCCCATTGGCGGTTCTCTATGATACACATATACTTACTATGACAAGAACTTACCGGTGACTAAACTTGAGTAGCATGAGGAGCGGCCCTCGTATTCAAGGGACATGAAATTTCCAACTTATACTTTGTCAAGCATATACTCCATAGTTTGTTCACTTTAACCTTAATCACTTCAAGATGCGTATGATAGGGGCAATGAGAGCTCAAAGCTAATAAGTACCATAATTTTTGGAAGCTCTTTATGAAACTTGAATCTTTGCTTCCTTCTACGAAATCCTTTCTTTTACTTTTATGTTGAGTCTCCACCTTCTATCTTTATGCACCTACTTTGAGAGCATAATGTGCATTGTCCCAAGACTTGTTGATTGATGCATAACTTGATATTGCGTGTTCTTAAACTACTTGTATCTAGTCACTCTTATGAACTTTGAAGGTGTCCTATGCAATTATATTTGCTACTCTATGAGGGACAAGCTGAATGCCACTATGCTATGTTTTCTTTATGTGAAACAAATAAACGTCTTGCAAAGCATTGTTATTCATGAATCTTTTGTTTATGCCTTTTCATGTTACAACATAGTTGCTGTGTCTTATTGTTAGAACTTTATCTTTCATGCTATGTTGAAGTACTATGATCCCATCTATCAATACACTTTGATCAAGGTTATGATGGTGCATGTCACCTCAAAAATTATTCTTTCTTTTTATCACTTACCAACTCGAGGATGAGAAGGAGTTAATCTTGGGGATGTTGATACGTTGCAAACGTATCTATAATTTTTGATGTTCCATGCTTGGTTTTTATCTACTTTCTTATGTTTTGTCCACACTTTGGAGTACTTTTTATACACTTTCTTGGACTAACCTATTAACAAGATGCCACAGTGCCAGTTGCCTGTTTTCTGCTATTTTTGGTTCTAGGAAAGTCAGAAAAAGAATATTCTCAGAATTGGACCGGACAAAAGCCAAAGTCGATATTTTACTAGAAGACTCATGGAGCCAGAAGACGAGACAGAGAGGGGCCAGGGGCTGGCCACACCATGTGGTGGCGCGGGCTAGCCCTGGCCGCGCCACCAGGTGGTGTGGGCCCCTGGTCCACCCACCGACCTTGCCCTTTCGCCTATAAGAAGCCTCCGATGAAAAAACCCTAAATCGAACAGCCTCCATCCTCGAAAAGTTCCACAACGCCGCCGTCACCGGAGGGGAGATTCGTTGGACAGAAAGTCTCTGTTCCGGCACCCTACCGGGACGGGGAAGTGCCCCCGGAGCCATCTCCGTCGATCTCCACCACCATCTCCATCACCATTGCTGATTCCCATGATGATGAGGGAGTAGTTCTTCCTCGAGGCTAAGGGTTCTACCGGTAGCTATGTGTTCATCACTCTCTCTATGCATGATCATATCGTGATCATGAGCTTTGTAATCAAGTAGATCTACTTTGCTACTCAAGTGCTTTATTAGATCTCTGCTCTCCCCATGTGTGTGAAAGTGAAAGCGTGCACACCATGGTGGCACTTAGGCTAGCGATTACAAATAGTTGTTATGAGTTATATTTTCAGTTGGATGTCTTTATAAAATTGTGGTGTTTGTTGGAACCATCTAGTGCTCAAGGTGACAGTGTGGGGGTTATCTAGAGGGGAAAGGCTTACTTTGAGGTGTGTTGTTATAGCCCTACCATGGATTAGAGTGTCCAACCGGAGAGTAGTCCAGAGTAGTATCATGAAGATAATATATTTATATGAGAGTGTTCACAAGTGAAAGTATGATCCCTAGGCCTTGTTTCTAAGCATTAAAACGTCGTTTGCTACTAGATCTATTACATGTTTGCTTGCTTCCAACTTTATTTAAGTTTGCCTTTAGTCTCTTCCCACGTCAACCACATGCCAGCAAGTATTTTCTAGCACTGTTACCACTTATAATTATCTATACCACTTGTATTTCACTATATCATCGCCGAACTAGTGCACCTATACACCTGAGAAGTGTATTGGGTGTGTTGGGGACACAAGAGACTTCTTGTATCTTGATTCCAGGGTTGCTTGAGAGGGAATACCTTTGACCATTTCCTCCTAGAGTTCTATAAACCTTTGGTAATCCACTTAAAGGAAAACTTGCTGTTGTTCTACAAAACTCTGCACTTGGAGGCCCAACAAATGTCTACAAGAATAGAAGTGCGTAGACATCATGGATCCAACCGGTTTATGAAAAGAACACACATGCAATGACATCTAGTGTATCAGTGTGGTTTATGAAAAGAACACACATGCAAGTGGAATCTAGAGTATCCATGTGGTTTATGAAAAGAACACTCATGCAGTGAATCCATGTGGTTTATGAAAAGAACACACATCCCAGTGGTTTATGAAATGAACACGCATGCAATGACATCTAGTGGCTCTACGTGGTTTATGAAATGAACACACATGCAATGACATCTAGTGGATCCATGTGGTTTATGAAAAGAACACACATGAAGTGGTATCTATTGGTTTATGAAAATAACACACATCCAAGTTGTTTATGAAAAGAGCACACATGCATTGACATCTAGTGGATCCATGTGGTTTATGAAAAGAACACTCATGCAGTGACTCTACTGGTTTATGAAAAGGACACACATCCAAGTGGTTTATGAAATGAACACACATGCAATGACATCTAGTGGATCCATGTGGTTTATGAAATGAACACACATGCAATGACATCTAGTATTTTATGAAAATAACACACATCCAAGTTGCTTATGAAAAGAGCACTCATGCATTGACATCTAGTGGATCCATGTGGTTTATGAAATGAACACCAATGCAATGACATCTAGTGGATCCATGTGGTTTATGAAATGAACACATATGCAATGACTCTACTAGTTTATGAAAAGAACACACATCCAAGTGGTTTATGAAATGATCACACATACAATGACATCTAGTGGATCCAACTATTTATTAAAAGAACACACATGCAATGACATCTAGTGTATCAGTGTGATTCATGAAAAGAACAAACATGCAAGTGGCATCTAGAGGATTCATGTGGTTTATGAAAAGAAAAATCATGAAGTAAATCCATGTGGTTTATGAAAAGAACACACATCCAAGTGGATTATGAAATGAACACACATGCAATGACATCTAGTGGCTCCATGTGGTTTTTGAAATGAACAAACATGCAATGACATCTAGTGGATCCATGTGGTTTATGAAAAGAACACACATGAAGTGACATCTACTGGTTGATGAAAATAACAGACATCCAAGTTGTTTATCAAAAGAGCACACATGCATTGACATCTTGTGGATCCATGCGGTTTATGAAAAGAACACTCATGCAGTGACTCTACTGGTTTATGAAAAGAACACACATCCAAGTGGTTTATGAAATGAACACACATGCAATGACATCTAGCGGATCCATGTGATTTATGAAATGAACACACATGCAATTACATCTAGTGGACCAAGTGGTTTATGAAAAGAACACACATGCAATGACATCTAGTGTATCGGTGTGGTTCATGAAAAGAACACACATGTAGTGACATCTAATGGATCCATGTTGTTTATGAAAAGAACACACATGCAATGACATCTAGTGGATATATGTTGTTTATCAAAATAACACACATGTAGTGTCATCTACTTGTTTATGAAAATAACACACATCCAAGTTGTTTATGAAAAGAACACGCATGCAATGATAGCTAGTGGATCCATGTGGTTTATGAAATGAACACTCATGGAGTGACTCTACTAGTTTATGAAAAGAACACACATCCAAGTGGTTTATGAAAGATGTCACACATGCAATAAAATCTAGTGGATCCAACTGGTTTATGAAAAGAACACACTTGAAGTGACATCTAGTGGATCCATGTGGTTTATGAAATAAACACTCATGGAGCGTATCTACTGGTTTATGAAAATAACACATATCCAAGTGATTACGAAAAGAACACACATCCAATGACATCAAGTGTATCAATGTGGTTTATGAAAAGAACACACATGCAAGTGGCATCTAGAGGATCCATGTGGTTTATGAAAAGAACGTGAATCCATGTGGTTTATGAAAAGAACACACATCCAAGTGGATTATGAAATGAACACACATGCATTGACATCTAGTGGATCCATGTGGTATATGAAATGAACACACACGCAATGACATCAAGTGGATCCATGTAGTTTGTGAAAAGAACACACATGCAGTGACATCTAGTGGTTTATGAAAATAACACACATCCAAGTTGTTTATGAAAAGAGCACATATGCAATGACATCTAGTGGATCCATGTGGTTTATGAAATGAGCACACATGTAATGACATCTAGTGGATCCAAGTGGTTTATGAAAACAACACATATGCAATGACATCTAGTGTATCAATGTGGTTTATGAAAAGAACACTCATGGAGTGAGTCTACTGTATTATGAAAATAACACACATCCAAGTTGTTTATGAAACGAACACACATGCAATGACATCTAGTGGATCCATGTGGTTTATAAAATGAACACTCATGGAGTGACTCTACTGGTTTATGAAAAGAGCACACATCCAAGTGGTTTATTAAAGATGTCACACATGCAATGCCATCTAGTGGACTGGTTTATGAAAAGAACACCATGAAGTGATATCTAGTGGATCCATGTGGTTTATGAAATGAACACTCATGGAGTGTATCTACTGGTTTATGAAAAGAACACATATCCAAGTGATTATGAAAAGAACACACATGCAATGACATCTAGTGTACCAATGTAGTTTATGAAAAGAACACAGATGCAAGTGGCATCTAGAGGATCCATGTGGTTTATGAAAAGAACATGAATCCATGTGGTTTATGAAAAGAACATGAATCCATGTGGTTTATGAAAAGAACACACATCAAAGTGGTTTATGAAATGAACACACATGCATTGACATCTAGTGGCTCCATGTGGTATATGAAATGAACACACATGCAATGACATCTAGTGGATCCATGTGGTTTGTGAAAAGAACACACATATGCAGTGACATCTAGTGGTTTATGAAAATAACACACATCCAAGTTGTTTATGAAAAGAACACACATGCATTGACATCTAGTGGATCCATGTGGTTTATGAAATGAACACACATGCAGTGAATCCATCTGGTTTATGAAAAGAACACACATCCAAGTGGTTTATGAAATGATCACACATGCAATGACATCTAGTGGATCCAATTGGTTTATGAAAAGAACGCACATGCAATGACATCTAGTGGATCCATGTGGTTTATGAAATGAACACTCATGGAGGCCGTTAGATCGCATCTTCTAGAAGGCCCTCCCCCGTGAAGAACTAGTTGTCTGATCCAATTGTTGCAGACTGTTCGATTGGGGCGCGTGGACGAATAAGATGGTTCTTGGTAAGAGCGATCCATGAGTAGGTTGTTCTGTGACATGGTTGGCCGCACTTACTTTTCACTTATATTATTATTATTTCCACTCCCCTATATCATACTACTAATATCATAGAGCTAGTGAGTGAGCATGTCTCCTCCATAGCCCCCTCCTCCACCACATGTCACCGTGCCCGGATGATGCCACCGGATTTCGCGCGTCGTGCCCGAACGATAGCCGCTGATTTTCGGGTCACTACTTTCATGCTAAGAAATCCTTTTACAAGATTTTAAATTTATCTTACATATTCCTGCTATTCACCGATCTAATTGCGGATCTTTTATCCGATTTCTCGACGAACTTTAGATGTGGGAGTTTCTGTAGGCCAAGAATCTAGAGATCTTCGAGCGCAACTTCGCAGCGATGTTCACGCTCGTGTGCTCCCACCTAGGAAGATTTTGCTGTTACTCCTACTACGAGCTCCCGCTCCACGAGCTCGCGTGCTCCTGCACGGAGTCAGGCTACAACTACACCGGCCTGCCGGCAGAGCTAGTCATCGACCTTGCAGAGGAGCACTTGATCGAAGTGATTAGGATCTCGTACGGCCACACCCAACTTCTCTAAGAGCACGTGTCGTTCACTGACTCGGCACGCCGCCGGCTAATTTTCCAGGGGGAGGACGGCTATGTTTTCGTCCTGACCATCACCGCTGGCGTTCAGGGAACCAGAGGTGGGCCCTCCTTCGTGTGTGCGGTATGCGTTAGGTCGGTCTCGAGCGCCTAGCCCCTATACATGGTGTGCATGTGGGAAAACGCCCAGCCGCCATCGTTCGATAGAATTCTTGTGCTAGCCGAGGGGCCGAGCTGCCCGACACCGCGGGAGGTGGAGTATGCGGACCTAAAGTCGATCCTATGTGTGCCATCTCAGTACCTTGTCGGTGTTGGACCGTACAGGCAGATGCATTTCTACATTTGTATCGAGAAGACCGACAGGGAAATGTAGTACTTATGATCTCGTTATTGTTAGACTTAAGCGATGCTTCTCCGGTGCATAGATAATACGTGTTGTCCGAATGTACCACAGTTGTAGTTTTTTAGTACTCCTTAATAATTCAATGAGTTATAGGTCCCATCGGCTTGTTGTTGTCACGTTGCAAAGTCCGCTTGCTCTGGACAGCCTAGCAATACTGTGTGCTCCCGCCTGTCAGTGTCACGTGTTCCATGGGCCCACCTGCCAGTGTCACGTCCCCCTTACTTCTCTTCCTTCCCCTTGAAGCCATTGTCCCCACTTCTCTTCCATCCTACCACTACTGTCTAATGGTTGTAATCTGATTTCGTTGGTCTGTTTACATGTAATCTACGTGGATCATGTGACATGCAAATGGCACAGACACAATTTCTAAAGTGGAAGCACTTACATGCTATTATTGCACATATTTCTCAATATAGCTCACCAAACCCATTACAATAATTATACTCGCACTAAACACAACCGAAATTGCAACCAGCCTAAACAACATCTAAACCCACATCATAGCGCTATCGTCAGAGTCCACCTCGATTGGTAACACCGCCGTGCCCTTCCCAGCGACATCCACTCCCGCCTGTGGCTTGCCCTTCGCCAAGGAGGAAACAATGGCGTTTTGCACTGCCTCATCCCCGTCGTCCTCCACATCAGAATCGACAATGACGAAGGGGACGGGGGTGGCATGGACCGAGCCTCGTCGCGCTTGGTGGCTCCTACTCGAGCTCGACGTTGCAGTAGTCCTTCTACAAATAGGAGGGGCTGAGCTTAGAGACGTAGCATAGTAGTTCGGCTCAAGAAACCATGGCCATTTGATACTGCGATGGTAGGATCTTGGGGTGGATCCACCGCAGTGAGCCCTACCGCGAGCGGTGGAGCAGATGGATCTGCCGGCACGGTCCATGACAAGTTCCGAGGGAGTTGGAGTGTGGGCCAGGCATGTCTGGTTGCTGAGCAAGGCCTCCCAGTGATATGTACACGGGCAAGGTGCCAAAAAGATTCGGCCAATGCATGCGAGAGGGCCTTTGAACCACGAAGGCACAATGTGTGGTTTATAAGTCCGCACGCTAGGTCCCCCACCTGTCAGTCAAATATGGATGGTAGGATTCTGCCCGAGTTAAGTGGAGATAAATCACGCTTCACCGTGCCACTACTCTGACACCCAAAGGCTCCTCTTTCCTCTGCCCTCGCTCCCCTCGCTCATGGCTCGCAGCTCATGCAGTTCATCTTGGGCGGAATCAGGGTCGGCTCAACACCGTGAGGCGGGTGCCCCCATCAAGTACCGGAAGATGCCCTACGGTTACTACCTCGAGATGTTGTGTTTGTGCAGTGAGAAGATGCTGCAATGGATTTCATGGACTAACGAAAGTACTACAGGAAAATTCAGCAACTATAGCATTAGAGCGGCAAGTTCCTACGGTAGGTACAATGGTAACCCGGATCAGGGAGGCGTAATGTAATTCTTTTTTTTCCTTCGATCTACTTCGTATGAAGGGAGGGGAATTGGCTGTGACAAGTTTGTGTAGATCAAAAAGCCCCTGACAGGTTTTCACAAAGAGCTTGTTCAGGATCTGCGTGATACTATGTGGGACAAGAAAGAGGAGATTCGTGTGTTGGAGCGAGAGATTCGGGAGCTTCGCGAGGTGCAAGGGAGGCAGGAGCAGGGAGGTGGTGAGATAGACAGGCTCAAGATTAGGCCAGATAGTGGAAACAATTTCCCTATTATCTGGGCATTATTTGTTGCCTTTGCAGTTTATGTTGCCATGTCATTGTCCAGCAGCTGAAATAAGTTGTTGCTTGTTGGAGTGTAGCAGCTAGCTTAGAGCTTTTTTCAGCTAAGAACCTTATCATAAGTGTAATGCCAATAACAGGGATTTATTAAGCGCCTATAAATAATTCATGTTTGTGCCACTAACACCCATCGATTTTGGAGTCCCCTTACCATGCAGCTATCGCGGTCCCAGTGGTGCGATTGTTCAGATAGTAGTGGCATAGTCACAATTTTGGATTCAACTAGTGGCATCGGCCATGTCCAATCCTCAAGGTATATAGGTTCAAGTTTAACACATTATTAGGCTTCTACGCTGCTAGCCTTCTTCCTCTGCCTGGGTGCCAACTTTCTTCCTCTTGCCTTCACGTCGACTGACTTCTTCATTTCCTGCCTTCTTCCTCTTCCTGGGTGCCAATTTTCTTACCTTCAGTACCCTGCATCTCCGCGTCGAGGGAATTCAGGCCAATCAACACCAGAATCGTGTCCAGCATCATCACTCCTCTTGTTTTTGGTTTTCTTCCCGCAGCAAAATCACTGAGTTGATGGTCTTGTTTCTTACCTTGCGCTTCCTGTAAAAAATAGTACAGGGATTACTACCTAATATCTACATATTATAAACAAAAAAATTGAATGTACCATCTCATACCTAGGTTTGGGAGCATTAAGGGGACAACCCGCTGCTCTATGGCCTATAAGATGGCAGGTCTTGCATCTGTTTTTGCCCTTCTTGCTAGCACAGAAAGCCGAACCCTTCTTCTCGAGAAAATTCTTAAACCTATTCACCTGAGGTCTTCCTCTACCCCTTTTTGTAACTGGCTGGCAAAGCTCGAAACTCAGTTGGACTTGAGGCCACTGAGATGGGTCTATACATGGCTTGATGGATCCATCGTACGTAGCTCTGAACTTTTCCATAGAGTAGTAGTCGGACAAATACTGATCCAAATATGGTAGAGTTCTTTTCTTCACCAAGAAGGCCAAGGCATGGTCGCACAGTTTCCCGATATGCTGCCACTCTAAGCAGGTGCATTCTCGCCGCTGGATGTTCACAACATCCCTGGGGCCACTCTTAGACATATCGACCACCTCACAGTTGCTGCTGGTTGACGGGAGAACCCTAAGATGAGCAAGTCCTCAACTTATCTTGTGTTGTTGCTGTACAACAGGTAGTAGCATATGTCATGTAAGTTTCCTACCGATATCTCTCCTTATATTTAACAACTTCATGATCATACCACGTATGCTGTCCATAAAGATATGAACATGACACACTTTTATGTCCTTCACCAAGTTATTCAGGCATTCTGCAAGGTTGTTGTTTCTGTAATCAACTTTGATGTCAGCGTTGAATTGACTCCTCTTCCATAGCTACAAATGATGGATAGCTAAGTACTACGGAAGTTCAGGGGCTTCCGCAAAAATCTTGCTCATGAAATATTTGCTGCTACTAGTTTTGTAAGCTCTAGCAGCAGGAAACATGCATTGAAATACGCTGCCTGTGTAGTGTGAGTACAAGTTGAGCATCAGATGGGCATGGCATTTTCTACCTTCAACTTGCGGGAACACATCCTTCACTGCATTCATCAACTCTTTGCATGCATCCTTGGATATAGCCAATGGATCCATGTGGCCTATTGATCTCCTGAGCTGCCCCATAAACCTGAGCTGCCTCATAAACCAGACCTAGTTTTCCTCTGTTTCTGTTTCAAATAGCCCGAATGCCACTGGAAACATCTAGTTGTGACCATCAAGTGTTGTGGTAGATGCCAAGCAGCCTTTCCATTTGCTAGTTAGAACAGTGTTGTCTACACTCAGATGTGGCCTACAGCTGTCCTTGAATCCCTGGATGCAAGGTTTAAGCGCCATGAAAAATCTTTTGAAATAAATTTTCCCACGTACTGATTCGGTGTCAATCTCCACAATACTCCCCGGACACCATGCTTGTACCTCTGCCTTGAAGTTGTACAACATCCTGAAGCTATTGGTCCAATCCCCGTGCAAGACCCTCAGAGGTTTCTCTTTACCTTTCCAAATTGTGTAATACGGTAGGACAATGTTGTATTTAGAATCGAGGCTAGTCTGAATATTCTTTGCGGTCTCCTTAGGGTTATCCTTTAGTATGGACATAGCTTGTATAGCCACCCACTCCGTATCAGCCATTGAGGATTTTATTTTGCTGCTTGTCGGACACATGTCGTGAGGGCCCATTTTATTCACCTACAACATAGATTCATTTACAATATAAGCAGAGTCAACTCGTTGCTAGAAAGATATTGCATAGCAATTGTAGTTATAGAGTGAAAAGGGAGAAAGTTCGAATGTCTTGCTCCATTCATTGCCCCAATACCCTAGTTGCCTTTGATGAAGGTAAGGCTCTTGTTGTGATCCTCCATAGCCAATGTACCGCGACCCGTCCATTCCTCCACATTAACCTGCATACGGCCTCATACCTCTGGGTAGTGTTGTTCAATCGATGAACGTCGAACTCCCCCTTGATAAAAAAATGCCAGAATGACATCCTGAACTCATGCATGCTCCTAAACTCGGTGCCGACCGAAATTATAAGATACTCATGGTCATGTTTCATTTCTTCTACTTCGACATGCAAATCATCGACTGGAATGCTAGCCTCATCGTTAAGTTCCTTGTCTATTTCATCATCACTAGATTCTTGATCCTCTACAGTGCCCTCTTCTTCATCTGATTCAGAATCTTGGCCATCGTCTCTAATGCCTAATACTGCACACATCATATTCACTCCCAGGGGTGGGGCTGCACCATCATCTCCACCCAGATGGACTGGAACATTGGCCCAATCTACCTCACCGGCAACCTTGTTTTCTCCCAGACACTCTATTGGTTCTGCTGCAACCACATGGAGTGGTCTTATGTTTGCACGCATCCTAGGTTCTTCAGTAGACAAACATCACTCAGAATCTATTTCATCTTGACTATACAAAACCCGCTTGCTCTTCTTGTGTACATCCTCCTTCCTGATGTAATCTTTCCTGATGGTATCAGTAGGGCTTGACATATGCGTTCTGTTCCCCATCGAACTAGGCTTTTTGCTGATGCTCTTGGGTGTGATCTCCTTCCTGCTTCCCCCCACGGGTGTTGCCTCCAGCGTGCTAGCATTATTTCCTGACCTTTGTGGCATGTTCTTCTTCGAATTAGCCCTTTTGCTGCTACTATTGGGCATGTTATCCTTTGTGCTGGCATTATTGTTGCACCTCAGTGGCGTGTTCCGCTCCAAATTAGCATTTTTTTTCTACTACCACTGGTGTGGTATCCTCTGTGTTGGCCATCTTAGCCTTTTTGCTACCACTCCTGGGTGTGTTCACCACTGTGCTCGCCCTCTTAGCGTTTTGGCTGCTACCGTTCGGTGTGGCATTTTGTCTGGATCTTAGGGTGCACTCTGTGGTGTGGTGCCTTTTTTCATGTGAATCTTGGGCGTCCTCTTCTCTGGCATCGTCTCCTTGGTGATGTCCTTCTTCGGGGTGCCCTTTCTAGGGATTCTCTTCCTGGTCCTCTTTATGATGCCCCTTTGTAAGACTCTCCTCTGTTCAAAGCTACCCTCAATAGCACAATCCTTAGTGATGCCATGGATCAGGTCACGGATGCCTTCTACAAGTCCATCATCTATATTGTCGAAATCCAATTCCTCTCCAACCATTTGCACTATCAAGTGGATGTACACTTCACCTTTATATGTTTCCTTGCAAACGGTATGGCTAAATCACTGGTATCTTTCAGTTTTATAGCCTTTCGCTCCTGTACCAAAATATACCAACGGTGATACCTGGGAGGACCCCCACAACACCTTCACACGTAACGATGCCATCAGGTCAGATAACTCTACCACTTTAGGATCGTATCTGCCAAGGATTACATCAGTTTCTTCATAGAATTTTTTTGTGCCACCATCTAATTTTGTAGTGAACTTCTCGACACCACAACGAACAACTACTTTGCCATCATGAGGTTCCACAGGATCGAAACCTCCAAGAGGTTCGAGATGTGGAGCGGCACCATTAGACCAAGCCATAACGCCACCGTCGCCATCACCAGTGTCATCGTTAGCTGGATCAACCTCAGTGGAAGTATCAGGACGAGCAAGGCGAGGGCCCTTAGCAGTGGGAGCTACAATACCTGGTGGACAGGCAGGGCCATGGCTAACGACAGCCACAATAGGAGCAGCTGCTGCCACACCACATTGACGATCAGGACCAGTTCCCACAACAACGGTGTTTCAAGTGCTAGAAGAGTCTAGACCATGAGCTAGCTCTAGACCAGCAGCCCACTGAACTTGAGCACGGGTGTGAGGAGGAGTAGCAAACAAGGGAACAGTCTTGTCAACAACAGTGGGGTAGCCTCTAGAAGCCTTAGTTTGCTCAACAGTGGCAGGTATTGGGTCAACATGGGCCAGATCAACAACACCACGGGACGACCAGTACCAGCAGATTCCAGAGCAGGGGTTTGCACAACTTGAGCACAGTTTCAAGGAGGAGCAGGTAGATCAACAATACCACGGGGACAACCAGTACCAACAGATTCTAGAGCAGAGTTTTGCACAATGGCAATACGGGGACTCCTACGAGGAGGTTGCCTGACAAAAGCATGGCGCGGACGAGGAACCACATTTTGCTCAACAGCAGCAGGGGTTCGAGTTAGACCATCATGTCCAATAATAGTTGGGCAACTCCCAGTAGCAGCAGCTTCCACATCTAGTATTTTACAAATCAGCATAACCATGCGAAGCCCAACAAACTATTTCATCAACCAAATTAGCTGACTAACACATGCTATAGGAACCGTGAAGCCTTGTTCATCCATGAAGCTAAACCATGCAGTCTGCTCTGGCCCCCATTTCAGCATGTTCAGGCACAACAGCAACCATACCAAGGATAGTGCATAACTGCGCAGGCGCTACTTTCATCTTCAGACTGCGAGTTTGATTCCACTTGCTCTTCCCATCTGCTAATTTAATGTGGTAGACATAGAGGGTGACTATAACCGTGTATTTGGGTTCAGCAGAGATCCTACTTGACGGAAAATTGGGGACAAAAGATAAGAATTGTTTGTCAGTGTTGTGTTAGCAAACAATTCTAGGTTTGATCTATTGTAATGCCAATAGCCAGCTAGCAGTTATAGATAGTGCGAATAGCAAAGAGAAGAGTAGCTCACTGATGGCCCAAGATATCTCGAGCTCATTGGGGAACCCCAAGAGGAAGGTATGATGAGCACAGTAGCAAGTTTTCCCTCAGTTATGAAACCAAGGTTTAATCGAACCAGTAGGAGCAAGGAAACACCCCAAAGGTGTTGCTAGCTAGACTTTGGCATGGCACACTACCAGCGTCAGAAGCAACATGGAGACCTGCACAACACAACCATAGAACTCTGTCCCCAACTTACAGTGAGGTTGTCAATCTCACCATTTTTGCTGAAAACAAAGGATTAAACGTATCGAGTGGAAGAAAGTAATAGATTGCAGAAAGTAAACACAAAGCAGTAAACAGTGTATTGTAGATTGATGATAAAAGAAAGGACTAGGGTCCATAGTTCACTAGTGGTGGCTCTCCTTAATATAGAAAACATGTTGGGTGAAAAAATTACAGCGGGGCAATTGACAAACATCGAGAAAGCAATCATGCATATACTACTCATCTTGACTCCTTTGAGATTCGATTGGGCATTACAACATTATACATAGACCGTAATCCAACTGCATCTATGACTAATAATCCACCTTCCGGTCATCATCCAAACCCCCTCTAGTATTAAGTTTCAAGCAACAGATAATTGCATTACGCATTGCATGTAAAGTAAACAATATGATTGTTCTATGAACAAAGGATTGTTGTTTTCTCCCTAGTAGCATTAGCACATCTAGTACCTTAGAGATTTCTGTCACTTCCCCAGATTACTAGAGGCATGAACCCACTATCGAGCATAAATACTAACTCTTGGAGTTGCTAGCATCTACTTGGCCAAGATAGCTAGTAACAACGGAAAGCATGCAAGATCACAAATAACAAATACATGATAGAATCAGTAATCAATCTGAAATAGCATCTCAATATCCATCGGATCCCCACAAACACAACATGTAGAATTACAAATAGATGATCTTGATCATGAACGGAGCTCACAAGATCTAAACATGATAGCACAAAGGAGGAGAACCAGCCATCTAGCTACTACATAGACCCGTAGTCCAAGGATGAACTACTCACGCATCACACCGGAGGTTTGCATGGTGATGAACAAGGCCTCCAGGGTGAATTGCCCTCTCCGGCAGGGTGCCAGGAAAAGCTACATATCCCTCCCGATCTAGGGATGGAGATGACGGTGGCTACAGACTTTTTCGTTTAATTTTGATCGGGTACTTAGGGTTTCTGTATCGGAGGAATCTTATAGTCGGAAGGGGAGGCTGAGGGGTGCCTAGGGCGGCCAGACCACCCCCTGGCGCAGGCCAGGCTGGGCCACGTGGCCAGGTGGTGTGGTGGCCCCCTGGCCCCTCTCCGTCTCGTATTCTGGCTCCTTGTGTCCCTCGGTAAAAACTAACTTTGGCTTTTGTCCCATCCAATTCCGAGAATATTCATTTTCTGACTTTCTGGAACCAAAAATAGCAAAAAACAGGCAGCTGGCACTGTGGCTCTTGTTAATATGTTAGTCCAAGAAAGTGTATAGAAAGTACTCCAAAGTGTGGACAAAACATAAGAAAGTAGATAAAACCAAGCATGGAACATCAAAAATTATGGATACGTTAGCAACGTATCACTCACCCGCAACTAGCCAGAACTACTTCTTCCTTGGTAATAGGATCTGCCATCCTTCACGCTGCTCAGCTTGTCGACAGAAGAGGCAGGCTAGAGTGTCGCAACGGCGGGAACGACATTCAGCATTGGAGCTCAGGATCAACGAGTAGGCGCAGCAACTTGGGGCCGGAAGTCAAATGTCCGAAGGGATCTTCCTAGTTGGAGGATCGATTCTAATGCCGCTGGTGCTAGGGTTCATGTGAAAGGAGGGAGTGGATTTGTGAATTTGGTGAACGCACCAAGCCCCTTTAGTCCCTCGTTTTTCCTACGTGGTTGCCACGTTGGCGCTCGCGTCACGGACATATTACTAACATGGGGGTCCTGACCGTCTACTTCACAGGGCAGTTTGACGGAATGTTTGGATTTGGTAGGGGTGAGATGAGTTTGCCTCGAAATGACCCCTCTCGATACTTGGCATCGCAACTTTGCGAAACGCGGCAATTTCAAGCAACTTGGGCCCTGCGATGCACTCGCCGATGAACTTTGGGGCTGCAAAGGAACAAGCCCCAGTAGAACACCTTCAGACTCAACTAGGGAGAGCTCGAGCGCCACCTTTTCCTCCGTCAAGGGAGCCTTCCCCACCAGCTGATGATGATGAGGAGGAGGAATATGAGTACGGGGACGAGGACGATGATGATGATGCGGTGTACAATGAGTGCTCTCTTGGGGTGCTAGCATCGCTCTTCTTCCTTTTTGGCATTTCGATGCCAAAGGGGGAGAAGTAGTTCTATTTAGGTTTCCATGGATTTGCATGGGTTGGGCTCAAGCATTTTCTTTTTATCGTTTTTCTCTTTCATTGCTTGAGCCCATTTAGCGTTGAGCTTTTATTCGTGAGTTGGTTTGTATGAGACTATGTTTGTGTGTGGCACTATGGTTCAGTTGTGTATTTATCAATGGAATTATCTTGTGGATTTATCTCTCAGTGATTATGGATCCATCTACCATATTGGCTATTTTGATTATCCATCAATCACTGGAAGGTCTCAATAATGGTTATCATATTGACTATTCTTATATTATATTGAGGACTTCTCTCTCATGGTGGTATGATGTTTTTGGTCTAACTTGTTATTTGTATATTGATTCCCTTCTAATGAAATAGCCTTGTACCTACTTGTTTGCATTTGTATTCAAATGCAAACTATTAATTATGCACACATTTAGGGGGGTCTCTTCCATCCTTGTAATGATGTTGTTAGTAGATCTCTATTGCAAATCCTAGTAGTATCAGCTAACACCAAAAAGGGGGAGATTGGAAGAACATTTCATGATCTCTAGTGTTTTGTGTGTTAGATAACAATACCATGGATCATCTCATGTGTCCTAAGTGCTGCAGAGTTCATATGAAAAGCAGCCAAAACAGATGTTGGGGGCGGATTATCCACCCTGCCAAGGGCCAGATAATCCGGCCTAGAACAATCGTCAAAGGTGGGCAAGGCGCGTCATCCAGTATGGGGGGCAGATTATTCTTCGGATTGTCTGGCCAGGGCTAGAGTTTTTTACCGGGACGGATAATCCGCCCCAACTGGGGCTGGATAATCCGCCCCTAGGAAGTTTTCCAAAGGCAGCCATGGTGCTTCATGCAGTATGGGGGCAGATTTCCCCCCGGAAAATCCATTTTCGGGGCGGAGTTTTGCCCCGGCCGAATAATCTGGCCTCCAAAGTCTCCAACGGCCGAGTTTGGTAGGGGTATTTATTCCCCATCAACCCCTCCTGCCAGAACTCTTGATTCATTCGAAAAATATCAGACCTGTTCTGAGATCTCCATCCTCACCCACCCAAAGGCTTTGATCTTTGGGGAATTGAAGGAGGAGGACTCGATCTTCATCAACACCAATCAAGCACTCAATTTCCCCTCCATTCATGTGGGGGATTCTTCATCTAGTATTTCTTGCAAATATCTAGATCCTAGTTTTGATTATTTGATAATCCGTGTTCTTGTGGCAGCTTGTTATCATCATGGGAGCCTCCAATTCGGTTGTGGATGTGTGCCCTACTAGTGTTCTAAAGGCACCGGTTCCCGCCTTTAAGGGTACCAATAGTGGAAAGGTGGATCAGGCCTTTGGTGACTAGATCCATCGGAGAATAGGGTGAGGCCTATTGTGGCGTGGTGGTATTAGAACCACCCACCCCTCCAACGCAGACGTACTTCCCTTAACAAGGAAGGAATGGTGGTCAAAGAAATCCCCATGTCTCCGTGTGCTCCACTATGGTTTCCTCGCTCCTTTTTACACGCTTAGTAGTTAGGTTGGCATATAGGGAAATTCTCGTAATTGCATATCTAGAGAATTTACATGTGTGTCCAGCCTAAAATTGAAAAACAACTAAAATTTGAAGTAGCACCTATTAACCCCGTCTAGGTTCCCATACAATCAATTTTAGTCATGAACATGTCTAGAGTGACATCTGAAATCTTCCGGTCTACCGCTCCTTGATCAACCACCTGACCCGGGTCTAGTATTCTTTGTTGGGGATCAAGAGCCTCCTAATCCTCAGGCTCTCTTTTCTTCTCTTGGTGATCGTGTGGATTAGCCGATCCGCACAATGCTGAAGAGGTTGAATCCAACGAGCTAGCCAGCAATGGACTAAGTCGGAGCCCTTCAGTCCTCTATGCTTCATCAAAAATTCAAGTATCCCCTTGTCACGAATCAAATCTTTAGTAAGAGTCGGCGCTTCCGCGTCCCATGATTCTTGGGGAGCGGCAGCACCATCAATGGAAGTCGAGAAGCCTTCCTTGTTGCCAGGAGCCAGCTTGTCCTTGTGATAGAAAAACATGGACGGTCATCTATTACCTGATTCACTAGCTATGACCTTGGGATAGACTCGGTCTCTCCTAAGGATTAAGCTAAGAGTTCTGGCTACATATGGAACGCCGACATTGATAGAATTTCCTAGTACTAAAATAGTACAGGAAGAAAGTAAGACTCTGCTTGATTCCGAGATAACCCTCGCAAAGAGAGACATAGGTGCTAAGCTCTAGAATCAAATTGGGAGAAAGATTATGGAGTTGTACACCGTAATCATTAATCACCTCGGAGAAGAACTCCAAGGGTGGAAAACTCAGACCTCGATCAAGATGAGTACCAAAGTGTACCCGTTCGTCATTGCGGGGGGCGGGAAGAGGCTTGTCGAAGCCGCTCTGCCACTCACCGGCGAGGAGGAGACCTTTTGCCTTCACGCCGCAGAGCTTCTCATCATCCAAGACATAGGGAATCTAGACGCCGCGATGCCCTCTGTCCTCTGCCATCGTCACGGTAGATGCCATCGCACCGGAGCTTGATGCGTCTTCCATCTCGTCGGGGAATGTGACCTTATGTGGGCGGCGTTGTGTAGATTTGGGGGTGGAGAGGAGGACGAGATGGGGGTGCAGATTTTTGGTTTGGGGAGAAGGAAGGCAAGGGCACTGGTGAGAAGAAATTGAGGAAATTTTACCCTTATAGCCTCACCTCTACCAAGATTGGTGTAAACATGGGACATTTGCGCCACACGTCACGGAAGGAGCAAGGAAACTTCCCTAAGAAGATTGTGCTACCTTGATCACCGTGTGCGCGTTGAAATGGTGTCTCGGTTCCGCACAAAGCGGACCCACCAACGCTTACACTGATAGAATGTTTGTCAGTGACAAGACTAGACCTTGACTAACGTGAGGTTGCGTCACATGCCAAGTTCGGCTTACTTTGAAATCGAGCAGGAAAGTAATAATGAGATATTGACTGGTCCGACTCATTCCTGAGACTCGGATCACATTTTTGTTTTAGAGTTTCAAGGACCCTTCAAGATTCTAAAGTCGAAGAAGAATCCAACTAAACGATGAAATCTGACTTTGGATCTTGGAGGCTTTGGGGGGATACTGTTGGGGATATACTTTCTGGGTATACCCACTCTGACTCATGGACCAGGGTGGCTCACTTCGGGTTAGAGCTACGCTTCACGGGCAGCCCATTCAAGGAAAGAAGATGGAAGCCTATTCGGCTACGGGAAGGCCTAGAAGACTTACCGTCTTAGGCCTGTAGTGTTACTTGTAGTCCAAGATGTACTATGTAACCGACTCTGTATCGTAGTCAGATAAGACTCTTCTGTAACCTAGGACCAAATGATTATATAAGCCATCCTAGGGGTAGGCCTTTAGGGCATCGACAATCACAACCTCAACTCCCATAGGCGAAACCTCTCTTGTAATCTATACTTCTGGTTCTGTTGTATTATTGGATTGCTGGCATGAGTAGGATCCGTCCACTTCAGGTGGATTTGAATCCGGGTAAAGCTTGTGTGCTCACCGTTCTAGAACACCATCGTCTCACACCCCATCTTTCTCCACACCCCGAGGACCCCCCTCATGGCGTACTTGTCATCAATCCGACGATAGGAACGTATTCTCCCTTTCTCGGTCTTCAAAGGTATGATCATCGTATACCGCTTGTTACTGCACTTCTCCATAGGTAGATCTTGGGTTGGTATGTTCTCATTTTAGGAAAAATTATTATTTTCTGCCACTGAACCCATTTAATTGTAGTCCAGACTAACAAATTTAGCACATTAACTTTATTTATAAATTAGAATATTCCAAAAAGATGGTATTAATAAGTAGCCATGTGTTAAGAGGCAAGTTGTTCAAACTATATCTCATCCAACCGTAGCTTGTAATTATAACCCCAACATCCAAGGGAATCAATATATTGTAAATTCAAGTCACATAATTGGGCAATGAATATTCTTCACATACATGTTATCATTAATCGCATTTAAATTTCAGGAATAAGTTACTTATGAGACAGCAGAGCATGAATAATACACTACTTCATCTATCTTGCACCGTGCATGTAAAAGAATGTGTAACCGAGATGCGGAGCATAGGGGAGGAGACAAATACGGGGAATAGAAGAGTTTGGCTATTTGTAACAGATGGAGGGACAGACTGGCCGGGAGGTGGAGGATGGGTCGTAGTTTGTGGAGGCAGAGCTAGGACGGTTACCGTACGTAGCACGGCATGTAGAGCCGGGAATGGAGATGACAAAGCCTCTTTTTCCTCTTTCCCTGTAGTTCCGTGGCTATGAACCATGATGAAAAACACAAGTTCTGCTACTAACCTATGGAGTTAACACCGATGTACATCTAACTGCAAAAATGAACACGACACTAAAATTTTAGCTTAAATCAGGATTAAAAATGAGAAAACTGCATCTAAAATAGTGCGTACCAACTCAAAAATTGAATCATGTATGGGAGTCTAATGCATCTTACATCTAAATGATGTGCTGATGCACGTTCACCCATCTGCTCCTTGATGGTAGCATCAAACCTGACCTAAAATCTACAACAAAGAATATAGAGATATAGTCTAGTCTTCATAAGGTAAAAACACATGGTTAAAAATTTCAGGTTATTAATGTTGCAAGCTTATGAGAAACTGACGAGGGGTAACCTCGACAATGCCCGTGGTGATGGACTTGGGGTTTCGTAGTAAAGAGAACGTTGAGGAATTCGTCAGATGTCAGGAAAATGATGAAGACAAAGTCGCATGAATATTGGGGAAATACAATATTACAAGTTGTCCTCTAGATTTCGGTACCCTCGCTTGGGCTTCTCCTGTCCTATATATAATAGGCCGGGTCTCAAAGTTGTATGGGGATAGGTTTCATACACGCAAGATTTACAATATCAACACAATGTCGGTTCGTGGTTTCTTTCCTAATACAATTAAAGTCTTTATCGGTTGCTTCCTTGGGCTGTTATCTAGAATCTTCATGGGCCTTACACCTTTCACCCCATGTAGGGTAGCGAATAATAAGCATCCGAGTAATCATACCCATGTCAATAGCCCCCGAGACTCTATCTGAACCGTAGTTTCAGGTCGAGTCTCAAAGTTTTCTTTCTTCTTTCTCTCTTATTTCTTGATTTTTATTTTTGTAGGTGTTTTGCTACAACAAGTCTGATGCTTCCGACAGCTCGGTGATACGTCCATTTTGCATCACTATTCTATGTCTTAATTCACTATTATTCATTGATATATTTCGTATTGAGAGGTGATACTTATGTTATTTCATCTATTTTTGCATGGTTCATGAATTTTGGAGCATGGACCGCTGCAGTCAGGATTCTGATGGAAAATGTGCTGTTTGGAGGCAAAATCCGCGAAGATCAGAAAATCCGGGAAAATATACAGAAAATCCTATTTTTCCAGAAGACTAAGGATGCCAGAAGATCGAGTGGAGATGGGCCATAGGGGGCCCACACCACCCCATGGCGCGGGCAGGCCTAGGTCACGCCTAGAGGTGGTGTGGCCACCCTGGCCCACTCCAGCCTCTCCCCTCTAGCGTATATCATCCTCCCGAAACCCTAAGACTCGAGGAACGACCACAGAAAGATTCTGCCGCTTCTGCGGGGCGGAAAACACCGAGAGAGAAAGATCTCTCCGGCAGACAGATTTCTGCTGGGGGAATTCCTTCCCAGAGAGGGGAGATCGTCGCCATCAACACCACCATCAAGCTGGACTTCATCGGGATCATCATCACCATCATCACCACCATCATCACCATCAGCACCCTCATCACCATCTCCATATTGCTATAACAATTGAGTTGAATCTTGCATAGTTCATAGGGGAGACTTTCCCGGTGTTGATTACTCTTTGTAGTTGATGCTATTGAGTGAACCATTGAATTATTGTTTATGTTCAGATTGTTATACATCATTATTCCATCTCTGGTCATGATCCATATGATGTCTTGTGAGTAGTTCGTTTTGTTCTTGAGGACATGGGAGAAGTCTTGTTGTTAGTAGTGGAGTTGTGTTGAGAAAGATTCAATAGATTGTTATTTAAGTTGTGGTGTACTTCTTCTAGTGGTGTCATGTGAACGTCGACTACATGACACTTCACCTATATGGGCCTAGGGGAATGCATTGTGTATTTGGCTACTAATCGTAGGGGTTGCCGGAGTGACAGAAACCTGAACCCCCATTAGAAAACCATTACACAAGGGATGTAAGGGTCTTATAGTTTAAAGCTGTGGTTAGGTTTCTACCTTAATTACTTTCTTGTACTTACGGATGTTTGCAAGGGGTATAATCACAAGTATGTATTAGTCTTAGATAGGGCGGTACATTAGCATAGGTTCACCCACACACCACTTAGCAAGCTAAAGAAGATTAATCGACTATATGAAGCGAAAGCACTTGACAGTCTTCCCATGTGTCCTCAAGAACGTTTGGTCATCTTAAGAAATACAACCGGCTTGTCCTTTGCTGCATAAAGGATTGGGCCACTTGCTGCATTTATTCCTACTGTCTTTTATTTACTTGTACTTTGTTTACTTGCTTTATCGAAAACCCCTAAAAATCCGTTTGCTAAGTATTCGCAGAGAATTCCTGATCCATACCACTAGCCAGCACCTTCTGCTCCTCGTTGGGTTCGACACTCTTACTTATCGAAAATACTGCGATACACCCCCTATACTTGTGGGTCATCAAGACTATTTTCTGGCGCCATTGCCGGGGAGTGAAGCGCTATTGGAGAGTGGAACTGGTAAAGGAAACTTCTACTATGAGTATTGTTTACTTCTGCTAGTTGCTTTTATTTTCGTTATGGATAATTCACTGAGTTTCTTATTTGGTAATGCTACTACCACTGCTAAGGTAGTAGATAAGCCACCACCTGCTGAGAATGATGTTTTCAAAATACCTACAAGAATTATTGATTGTGTTATGGATAACTACTATGTTGGGGATGGAACTGTCCATCCCGGTGATCATGTACTCTTTATACACGAATTATGCGGGTTGTTCAAGTGTGCAGGTATTACTATAGATCAAGTTAAGAAGAAGTTATTCTCATTATCACTGAAAGGAAGAGCTGAGGAATGGTATAAGCTGCTGAAGAATGGTCAAGCTCTAGAATGTGAGGAAATAGTGCCTCACTTTTATTTAAAGTTTTATCCTCCTAGTGAGATTCATAAAGATCGGAATCAAATATACAACTTTTGGCCTGATGGAGAGAGTACAGCTCAAGCTTGGGGGAGATTGAAGTTACTAATGCTCAAATGTCCAATTCATGAGCTCCCCAACAATATTATTATCAATAACTTTTATGCAAGGCTCCCTCTACATGATAAAGATTTATTGGATGCTTCTTGTGCTGGATCATTCACTCGCATGGAGGAAGAAGCTAAATGGGATCTTCTGGACTGTATTCAAGACAATGATGAAGCTTGGGAGAATGACAAAGGTAGAAAGTCAGGTATAAATTATGATTATGAATGCATTGAATCTTTTATGGGAACTGATGACTTTCAAAATATTAAAAATGCTTATGGTCTAGACTCTCAAGCTATTGCTTCTTATTTTAAGGCCTTTGCTTCCTACATTGAAGTGCCTAAAAAGAAGTGGAATAAGTATCATGAACCTTATAAAGATATTGCTAAGAGTGTTCCTGCAAGAAATACGGAAGTTTATACTACTAATCATGTTTTACCTAAACCTTATATTGAGAAAATTCCTTTTCTAGTTAAGGTAAAGGAACATTCCATGATAGCTAGTATGGTTAATGAAAGTATGAATAAAACTATTGAACCTGATAAACAAATGGTTGATGAACCTATAATAGCAAGTGTGAAAGACTTTGTCACTAAATATGAAAGAGAGGGACACACTATCCTTTGTAAGGATACCTCTAATATTGTTTCACAAAGTAGTGTTATGAGAGCTAGTATTCCCGTGTTTTCTGTAAGAATAAGTGATCATTGCTATGATGGTCCTTGTGATAGCTATATTGTTAAGTTTATGCATGATACTGAAAGTTACTATGAAAGAGGGAAATGTGTTCTTATGCATCTCAATAATATCAAGTTTCCTCGTTTTATGCTGAAAGTTTTTATGTTGCACTTCTTTTGCCTTCTTATGCAAGTTGCCTCTGGTTTCAACAACTTGTTTGTTTACCAAATCCCCTTGCATAGGAAGTGGGTTAGACTTAAATGTGTGTGTTTTTGCTTCTTAATGCTGTCTTTCACTTCAATTCATATCCCTATGAGAGCTTCTTCAAAATTAGCATGCCTATCTTAATGGCTATAAAGAAAGAGCTTTATGGGAGACAACCCAATTTGTTTTTGCTTTTAGTTTGTTTTTGTTTCTTTGAGTCTTGGAAGTTATTAATTCGGTAATAACCGCTCCTTATCCGTTTTTTTTGGTTTTTGTGTCAAGATCAACCTCTAAAGAGAGAGAAGTAAGATTTGGGAAGTATCTGTCCCAAAACAGATTTTTGTGCTTCACCGTAAAAATTCGTGAGACCTCTGTCTGTCGGATTGAGCTGTAATTTTTTGTGCTTCTGCCCCCGGATGTTATTTAACTTTCGTTAGTTTTGCACTTTTTGATTTAAGCAACAGAAGATTTTCTAAAAAATTGATCTTTACCTGCTGTTCTGTTTTGACAGATTTAGCCACTCTTGCATTTGCTTCTTTATTCGATTTCCTTTTTGAATTATTTTTAGGTTTTCGGAAGGAGTTGCTACAGAAGCTTATGTTTTGATGGTTTTCAGTTGAAGTTGGACTCAAAAGGTTTTATCACTTCACTTATACTAATGTTGCTAATGAGAACTATGTGAAGTTTTGTGTGAAAGAAATTTCCAGGAAGTAGAGATAATGGTGTAATAAGGAAGAGAAAGGTTTTATGACTCAAGTAATAAGTGTATGAAGATGAAGATATTGATGTTATTCAAGTGATGACTCCGGAAGAATCTACTAGATACCAAATTTAGAGACCTGCAGGGTCCGTCTTCAAATAGGTAACAGTTCTGGTAAGAAAAGTTCTGCGAAAATACTATCCAACTATATTTTTGCAGTTTTAGTCAATAAGGAAATCTACGAAGCGAAAAAGGGACGGAAACGGAGCCAGGGTGGCTCACACCACCCTATGGCGCGGGTCCACCCTGGCCGCGCCACTAGGTGGTGAGTCCACCCCGGACTCTGCCTCCGACTCGTTTTCTCGCAGTACCTTCCTTTTGATATGAAATTTCGTAATATATAACCCCCTAGATCCCCTGAGGTCCGTACATCGTGTTTTCGTCGTGTTTTTGTTTCGATCTGTTTCTGCCAGGACATACTCTTTGAAAGTTTAGAAGCACAATGGTGTCTGCCAAGGATAAAGGAAAGGAGCCTATGGAGGAAGACCTCCAAGACCCCAGGAAGGAGAAGGAGATCAAGAGTGAAGGTGAAGAGGATCAAGGCCAACATCCGCACACCAGCACTACTATTGCAAGCATTGGAGTGGTGACGAAACCTTCCAGGGTTAGAAGGACTGCGCGGATGCAGACTGGGGGGAAAGTTCCCCGTCACAGTTTGGCTCCAAGGTCACCTCCTCCACACACCAAGAATCCCTTCCATACCTTTATCCATAACCATGTAGCAAAAGAAGACTCCAAGAGGGAAGAATGGAAAAAGAATCACAAGAGCTATGATCCACAAACTGAAATGATTATGGGCCGTATTGAGCACAACTCGGAGTTGATTCGTACTCTCACCTTCAAGATTGGGGACTTTGGGAAACTGATCAAAGAGCTCATCAAGAGGATACAACCACCACCGAAGGAGTAATTCGTCATCAGGTTTGGCATCCCCTTGGTTTGTTCCAAGCTTGGGGAGTGCCGCGGTATCACATCACTATCTTCTATCTTTTTACCTTATTAGTAGAGTCATATCATGAACAGAGGAGTTATTATGTAGTATAGTTTGCATTATGGAAGTGTCCTCTCTCTCGTTAGATATGTATCCCTTGGTGTGAGTTTCCGTTATGGAATATTAATGAGAAGTTCTATCATCCACTCTTTTGCATAGCTTATATTAGTTTTCAATTCGTGGTTATATGATTGATCTTGTTGTTAGTATTGGTATCACTTTGGGATCATTGAGTTAATTTAGTTGGTTTTGGCAAACCTGGCTCGGTCAGTAGCAACACTATTTTTGAGAGTTGAAAAGAAAAAGAAAAAGATAGAAGTACTCTAGAGAAAAATAATTTCATCATCTTTCTTTCTTGATTTGCTAATAAGTTTAATATTCTCTAGTTAAGACCTTTTGTGCTTCCAAGGAAGATTGCATGTTTGCTTTATCACTTGTATGTTTGTTTGTTTCCTTCAACTCTTATACTTGTTACCCAGCCTTGCTAGCCAAAAACCTGTACTGAGAGGGTATTCTTCTCATGCATCCACCTCCTTTAAACCAAAACCTTTTCCATTTGTGTCCACCATACCTACCTAGTAGCATTATTGCTATTCCAAGTAAATTCTTGTTTTTTCTACCTCCCAAATTAAACTTGTTATGTGAAAAATAGCGATTAAAGCTCTCACGTACTTGATGGCACACTTTACTTTCTTGCATTTAATAAACTTGAACCATTGGGTCCTTCTTTGTTGCGTATATGTTTGCGCTTTATGAGTTGAAGTTAGCCCATGGGGACCGCTTTCAACACTTCATTTGGTACTTTGTACCTAGTTGATATCATGTTATTTTGCTTATGGATCCCGGCGGTGCGAAATAAAAGTGGAAAAGATCATGGAGTTTATATGTGTGTTAGAGAAACGCCTGGGCCGCTAGCCTAAGCCATGCCTAATCATGGTGGAAACTTGCAGCATAACTATAGTGAGCATTCTATGAAGCATCCTCAATAAAAACCTATGCAAATAGCAAATAAAAAGATCGATGAGATCCTCACTGTCTGCTTGCCTTGTCATTTTGATTATGGGATAGCTCCTGTGTCATGTGCAAGGGGTACCCCGTTGGCGGTTCTCAATGATACGCATGTATTTACAGTGACAAGAGCTTGCTCGTGACTGAAGTTGAGTAGCATGAGGATCGGTACTCATAAGTAAGGGGCATGAGATTTGAACTTATAACTTGTCAAGCATATCCTCTTAGTTGTGTCACTTTAACCTTAATCACCTAAAGGTGCCTATGATAGGGGCAATGAGAGCTGAAAGCTAGTAAGTATCATAATTTTTGGGAGCTCTTTATAAGACTTGCAATCCCTGCTTGCTTCTTTGAAGGGCCTTTCTTTTACTTTGTAGTTGAGTCAGTAAACCTACTCCCTTCTATCTTAGCAAGTATTTTGAGTTGTTGTGTGTCATTCATTCATATGATGATTTATTCAATCATGTCTCTTATGTTCCTTGTTTTGCACATTGCTCTTATCTTGATGTTTACTACTTTGAAAGCTATCATTGAAAAACCAGTTATTTGTGAACTCCAGCAAATTATCAACTATTCTTCGACCAAGAGCTAAGTCTGCCATTACCAATTCTGATTCACTTTATGTATCTTTATTGTGTTTCCTTTACTCATTACAAGTTGAGTTATATAATAGTGAGTTGTCTTCTATTATGATCTATGTATTTGATGAATGTGATGCTTCTTGTCCATATTCTTTTATCGACTCTTCACTCCATAAACCTGAGGCCATGTTTATTGAGCTCAGTTTGCTTGAGGACAAGCAAAGTCTAAGCTTGGGGGGAGTTGATACGTCCATTTTGCAATACTATTCTATGTCTTAATTCACTATTATTCATTGATATATTTCATATTGAGAGGTGATACTTATGTTATTTCATCTATTTTTGCATGGTTGATGACTTTTGGAGCATGGACCGCTGCAGTCAGGATTCTGATGGAAAATGTGCTATTTGGAGGCAAAATTCGCGAAGATCAGAAAATCTGGGAAAATATACGGAAAATCCTATTTTTCTAGAAGACTAAGGATGCCAGAAGATGGAGTGGAGATGGGCCACAGGGGGCCCACACCACCCCATGACGCGGGCAGGCCTAGGCCACGCCTGGAGGTGGTGTGGCCACCCTGGCCCACTCCAGCCTCTCCCCTCTGGCATATATCATCCTCCCGAAACCCTAAGACTCGAGGAGCAACCATAGAAAGATTCTGCCGCCTCTGCGGGGCGGAAAACATCGAGAGAGAAAGATCTCTCCGGCAGACAGATTTCTACCGAGGGAATTCCTTCCCGGAGAGGGGAGATCGTCGCCATCAACACCACCATCAAGCTGGACTTCATCGGGATCATCATCACCATCATCACCACCATCATCACCATCAGCACCCTCATCACCATCTCCATATTGCTGTAACAGTTGAGTTGAATCTTGCATAGTTCATAGGGGAGACTTTCCCGGTGTTGATTACTCTTTGTAGTTGATGCTATTGAGTGAACCATTGAATTATTGTTTATGTTCAGATTGTTATACATCATTATTCCATCTCTGATCATGATCCATATGATGTCTTGTGAGTAGTTCGTTTTGTTCTTGAGGACATGGGAGAAGTCTTGTTGTTAGTAGTGGAGTTGCGTTGAGAAAGATTCAATAGATTGTTATTTAAGTTGTGGTGTACTTCTTCTAGTGGTGTCATGTGAATGTCGACTACATGACACTTCACCTATATGGGCCTAGGGGAATGCATTATGTATTTGGCTACTAATCGTAGGGGTTGCCGGAGTGACAGAAACCTGAACCCCCATTAGAAAACCATTACACAAGGGATGTAAGGGTCTTAGAGTTTAAAGCTGTGGTTAGGTTTCTACCTTAATTACTTTCTTGTACTTACGGATGTTTGCAAGGGGTATAATAACAAGTATGTATTAGTCTTAGATGGGGCGGTACATTAGCATAGGTTCACCCACACACCACTTAGCAAGCTAAAGAAGATTAATCGACTATATGAAGCGAAAGCACTTGACAGTCTTCCCATGTGTCCTCGAGAATGTTTGGTCATCTTAAGAAATACAACCGGCTTGTCCTTTGCTGCATAAAGGATTGGGCCACTTGCTGCATTTATTCCTACTGTCTTTTATTTACTTGTACTTTGTTTACTTGCTTTATCGAAAACCCCTAAAAATCCGTTTGCTAAGTATTTGCAGAGAATTCCTGATCCATACCACTAGCCAGCACCTTCTGCTCCTCGTTGGGTTCGACACTCTTACTTATCAAAAATACTGCGATACACCCCCTATACTTGTGGGTCATCACTCGGGAATTAGTTAATTGCTCCTGGGAAAAAAACAAGGTTGACCTACATTAAACTCAAGGCCCCCGGCTCGAATCCGGAATTTGTAACTGGTGTAATTTAGTTCGGGCCGCTGAGGTCTTACCGAATACTGAATTCCAGATTCTATTTTATTGGGTACCCAACGCGTCCGTCGGTTTTTTCATCGTATCATTGATACGGATATTTTATTGACAGAGCGCATTCTTGTGCGATTACCAGGCCACATAGGACGAATCCTGGGGTCTTACCTTCATGTTTCTGAACACGGCATTCAGATTTTTATCGTGTCAGGTGCGATCTGAGAGGTTTTTACTTTTTGCAATCAGCTCCCGATAGGAATATCTGTCGTCGAATGTTTCCTTTGTTTTTCCTTTTATCGGGTGCGCTTCAACGCTCCCGATAGGAGTAGCCCCTGAGGCTATGTTTGGATATATGTATCAAAACATAGGCTCGAAGATTTTATGGCGCCAATGCTTCTGTATTTTTTGTCGGGTGCTCAACCAGTGCTCTCGATAGGAGTAGCCCCCGAGGCTATAGTCGTAATATCGTGTATTCGAGTGTAGTCTCGAACCTTTCACCGGGAGGAATTTAGTTCGGCTCCAATTTAATTTCGTTGGGTCATATCGTTTTAAAACAAAGCCACAATTTCTTGCAGTGCTTCTATTGTGACGTCAGTTATAATGTATCTGATGTTGTTGATTTCCAGAGAAGCGCGTCTTGACGGTATGTGTCAAGCGTGGGCCCATGCAGCAGTAATGATGATGCGTGATAGCGTATTCAGCGGAGATTCTTGACTGCATGTCCCCTCTCCACGTGAAAATCGAGGCGTCATGCGATGTTTTCTGTTTTTACCGCAACCATAACTTATTTTAATCTCTTCCTTTACGGACCCTTTATAACACGTGTCATCATCGTGTGATCTTCTGTCGGTTTGTTTTTGCATCGAACGGTTGAATCCTTGCGTTGTTGCTCTTTATAAGGGAGGGATATGTGTTTTACTGTTTCACCTGGCCTTCCCCTGCTCCATCTTCCGCCTTGCGCTCTTGCCTCCTTGCGAACTCCTACTCTTGCGAACTTTGGTTTTCGTGCTCTTCTTTCGCCTTTTCACCGCCATGGGCAAAAGCAAAGTTGTTGGGACTTCCGCCGCCGCCGCGAAGGCCACCAGGAAGAGGGCCGTCGGGTGGACTCCTACCAAGTGCACGACGCGGGAGCTCCACGAGGCGTAGAACTCCGGCCTTCTGTCGGAGGGTTCCTTCAAGCCCCCCGGACATGACGCTGCTCCCATCCCCGAGCCTGGCTGGAGGGTAATGTTCCTTCCTTTCCTCTTCCGTGGTCTTTCTTTTCCTATCCAGGAGTTTCTTTGTGGCCTTTTGTTTATCTATGGCGTGCAGCTTTATCAGCTCACGCCAATTCCATTCTCCATGTTGCTTGTTTCGTCACTCTTTGCGACTGTTTCCTTGGGATTCATCCCCATTGGGGCCTTTGGAAATACTTCTTCTATGTTCGTCGCAACGCCACTAACACCATTGTCCATGATGTTGGTGGCGCCATTTTTCTGTCCGATCCGACGTTGATTACTTGGACTTCAAACTCACTGATTCTGTCCAAGGTTGGAAGTCCAAGTGGTTTTATGTCAAGGATCAGACACTCGAAGGACAATCTTTCGGGTTAGCCCCCTTTGAACCTCAGAAAATCTATCGTAAACACGACTCCTGGGATCAGCGCCCTTCTGCCTAGGAAATGGCAGAAATCCAGCCCTATGTTTCGTACTTAGAAGCTGCGGCATGAAGTTGGCAAGGAATTGTTGGGTCTCCAGGTCCTGGCGTACTTTTTGCGGATTCGCATCCTGCCGCTTCAATCCCGTCTTTCTGGCATGTGGGCCTACACCGGGAAGAAGGACCTGATGAGAATTTCTTCAGAATACCTCCCCCCTCAAGTTGTACGAGAAAAGAGTCCGGAGCTTCACCACTTTGACTGCAAAAAGCCCGGTTCCTTCAACTTGTCTTGTGGAGCCATTTGGCAAGAAAAACCGGCTTCCTGAGGTAAATTTCCGTTGCCTTCGCCCATTCCCTTCTTCTTTTTGTAGATGCACTTGCATTCTTTTTTGATGACAAGTGTTTTTCTGCGTCTTCTGCTTGTGTAGGATTTTGATCATTTGAAATTGCTTCCTCCTCTTCCTGGAAGCTGTGAGCCCCCTGCACATTCTTCCGCAACTGATGATCTTCCTATGACTGGGACTGACGTGGATGAGGAAGGGGAGTTCTCTGCATCTCAATCTTCTTCAAAAACGCCATCTCTTCCTTCGGCTGGCTCCGGAGATTTCTGTGTGGAGCGTGCTAGCAAAAAGAGGAAACACCCTTATGATGTGGAAAGGTTCGAAGACTCAGATGACTCGACTACTTCCAAGCCTTTTGGCTCTTCTCCGATTGCGGTTGCTCCTGCCTAGGTGAATTTGTTCCGCCTTGCGTAGGATGTGTCTTCGTAAGTATTTGCTTGTTTCTTTTTTCCATTTTATCGGGTGGTTTTGCTGCTGATGCTTATTCCACTTGTGTTGTTCTTCTGCAGTGATGACGAAGATCCTCCCACATCTCCTCTTCGCACATCTGTGGGCTGCTCTGCAAAGAGATCTCCTCTGCCATCTATGGAGCCGAAGGAAAAGCTCTTGCCTCCTCTAGAGAAGGTCATCCAGAAAGATGCTGCCTCTTCATCCAAGCCGCTGCCACAGAAAAGGAAGAAAGCGGCAGGGAAAGGGGTGGTGATATCAGAGAACCCTGTTGATGTGGATATGAAAGATATAAGCCATCCTGTAATTTGTAACTTTTTCTGCCTGTAGCCTCTTTTATTTTTGCCTTGATGTCTTCTGTTGCGATGTTCTTCTTCAGCTTTGATGCGCGAGATGGTCGACATGGCCTCTCGATTTACAAATATTCGTGATGAAGCCGAAGAAATGAAAGGTATGCCCTTGCTTTGTTTTCTGGATTCACTTGTGAGGTTTTCTTCCTTGCTTTTCATGATCCTATTATGCAGCAACCGCCAAAGAATCCGAAGTTATTTGGGACCAGGCGATGAAACATGTTGATGACCTGGAGGCCAAGTTGTGGGTTGCTGAGGAGCCTTTGGAGGTTGTCAGGCAGAGATCGAAAGTTGATGTTGAAGAACTGGCCAAGCAAGCCGCTATTCGAGATGAAAATCTTCGGAAGCGCTTGGAGGCCCTTAATGCTTCTCTGACCCGTAAGTTTTCTTCTCTTGTCTGTCTTTATTTCATTTCATCCCTTTCATAACCAATCCCTTCCGTCTTTTTTTATTTTCAGAATTGACTAGCCAAGACCTAGCGCTGCATGAAGATACGAAGGTTGATCCTTTGTCGGATGCTATTAGCACCTTAGAGGCCAACAGTGTTCATGGGCGCAATCTTCTTATCCGCTCCTGCCATGCCTTTAAGAATCTGCATGCCGAAATATTTCCAACCAAGGACGTGCCGAACAACCTACATGATCTTGTCGATGTTTTTGGTGCTGATCCTGGCCCCCTTGTTGGTTATAGTTTGACGCAGTCAAGGAGCGGCATCGAGACTTCGATGGCCCTAGCAATGGCGCACAGCGAGAAGGTTGACTGGGAGAAGGTTAGCTCCTCTGTCCCAGTCACTCCCGATGGCCAAGTTGTTGCCCTGAAGCCTTATATTAAGAGGGCCAGAAAATATTCTTGGCTGCTCCTAGGTCTGGGCTCAGGTACAGAGAATCTTGTTGCCCCTTCTTCAGTTGTTTCTACCACGACGGGCGCTCCTTCTTTGGCTACTCCTGTAGCTAATACTCCTTCCGCTAGTGCCACCCTGTCTTTGAAGGATACAACATCGTAGGCTAGGTTTTGTAACTTTTATTGTGTCGCCCTTTATTGTAATGGATCTTGAACTTATCCAGACTCCCTTTGCTTCTTTTTACAAGAAAGCAACTTTTGAATATATGTGTGTGAGCTTGCCTTTGTATGCTGAGTGTTTCGTATACTTCTTTGTCTTGTCAGATCTTGAATGATCCTTCGGCTCCTTCTGGTTCCATGCAACCGTTGGATGTTGTTCTGCCCTCCACTATAGCAGGTGCGACCAGTCCTATCATCGTGCGTAGGGTGGACCCGTCGTTGTATGCTGAAAAGATAGAGCAAGTGAAGAAACTTGAAGGAAGACTGCGGGTTGTTCAATCGATGGTGGATGTTTCCCAATCGAAAACACACCAGGCCCTCAACCGCGAGGCTTTTTTCTTGGAAGAGATCTCTAGGGCGAGCGAAAACCTATTGTGTAAGCTGCCTTTTTCTTCGGTTGCCTTTTCCGTCTTGATAGAAATTAATTTCTCTCCAATGTGCAGGTATTCGATTGTGTGAGAGGGAGGAAAACCAGCATCTGCGCGACCAGATGCACGCTCTTGTATCTGCCTCTCGAAGGTCTGACACAGATTTTTGGACTGACCACCAACGTGCCTACACTGTGGCGCTATTGCAGGATTGTATATCGGAGCTAGAGCAATTTGTCAAATGCTGCCGCAGGTCTCTAGCTATTGTTTACAATTTAATGTTTCCTTGGGATCCTCAGCCTCAGACTTTGGCGGATTTAATTACAAAGTTTCGGCAAGGTGAGGGGATCCACCATTATGTGAAGCTTCAGCTTGTGGCAGTTGCCATGCTCACGCTCTCTTGGGTGCATGCGCATCACCCGACATTGGATCTGGACGTCATATCTTCGCGTCTGCCCCCCTCTTCCGATGGCGACCTTGTTTATATGGTGCCCCACTATGCCACTACTGTAGACCCTCCATTAGGACTGTGAGTAGGTGCTTAGAAGTAGACAAGGAAATTTTTGTAAATTTTCAGATCTGACTGTTTGTCTGTGCAGCTTTGCACTATGTAACCGAAATATTGTATAGACATTCTATCAAATGTTGTATTCTCTAATTGGGGGATCCGACGAACTGATGTTCGTGTACCACAGAAGTTTATGTCGCGGAATACTTTCTTAGGTATTGTATACCGAATTGGTTGGTATGAAGTGTCATATAGGACAACTCAATTCATGAACTGAAATGGCCTAAGTAACTAGCAAGAGAATAAGTGATGATGTTCATTGAAAACAAATAAAGTGTTATTATGTTTCTCGTTGAGATCAAAGCTTGTCTTCAAGATTTGTTTAAATAATTGTTATTTTGTTCCGGTATTATGAGAACAATGGTTGTTCAAATAATTACCGTACTCCATAAAGGATGGATGAACTTTTATAAGTCTAGTGGGAGAAATCACATCCATAAACACTATTGCTAAAATGTCGCAAGCCAAATGATTGAAAGATCACTTATGAAGTGACATTGTTGTTTAAATTATATTGGAAAGAAAACATGAAGAAACTCCATGTTGATGGATTTTTAGAGTCTTTGATTTTGATCAATTGGCGCTTGTGAGACTTTCCTCGAGATAATTGAAACTTCGTCCATAGACCAAAGAGGAACGGATGACTAACTTATTGGATATTATACATATTGATGTATATAGTCCATTATATGTAGCCACGTGCGGTGGATATTTCAACTTCATATGCTTTCCCCGGAAATTTGAGGGAATATATCTGTATATTTACTTAATAAGGAAGAAGTATGAAACATTTGAAAATTGTTCGAAGACTTTCAAGATGAAGTGGAAAATCATTGTAACAAGAAAATAAAGAGTTTATGATTCGATCATAAAGGAAGATATTTGAGTTACATGTTTAGCAAAACACCTAAGATTTCAGGAATTGTTCCATGAATTTGCACTTCCCGATAAACCACAGGAGTATGATATGTTCGAGAGATCAAATCAAACCTTGTTCGACATGGTAAGATCAAAGGTGTCATTTATAAAACAGACATTATGTTTTAAGGATTAAAGCTTCAGAGACTATCACTTTTACACTGAAAAGAGCACCATCGTGATCTGTTGAAATGACACCATATGAGTTATGGTTTGGGATAAAACCTGAATTGTGTTTTCTTAAAATTTTGGTATGTTGTGCATAAGTAAAATGTTTACAGCCAAAGTCGGATAAGCACGTCTTTGTAGGTTATCCCAAAGAATTTGTTGGGGATTCCTCCATAACACCGAAGACAAAAGAGTTTGTCCCTTAGAATGTGAAGTTTCTTAAA
The DNA here is from genome assembly GCA_910589775.1 of Avena eriantha. Taxonomy (NCBI): domain Eukaryota; kingdom Viridiplantae; phylum Streptophyta; class Magnoliopsida; order Poales; family Poaceae; genus Avena; species Avena eriantha. The sequence continues at coordinate 48,594,071 of OU342746.1, read as the reverse complement.
GAAGAAATTTTTCACAAAAGTTAAGTGGGAGGACAATAGAACTTTGATTAGATTAATGAACCTAAGCAACATGTACTAAGTAGAGCATCGGAAAGTGTCTTGGAGGCAGCTAAAATGCTCATGGCTCCCGTAATTACAAAGGTTGTGATCTCGGAGATTAGAGGTCCTATTGAACCGTGTGGGTCGGTAAGAATCAAATAGTAAGATTTGAAACAGAAGTCGTTATTGTTTTCACAATGATGAACCGGCTGCATGCAAAGAAGCGATGATGGGCCCTAACTCCATAAAATGACTAGAAGTCATAGAATCCGTGATAGTATCCATACATGAGAAATCAAGTTTCTGAACTTGGAAGACCCTCCGGAAAGGCGTGAAGCCTATCGGTCAAGTTTGGATCTATAAAGAAATAGACATGTATGTTTAACATCTATGAAATAGTCGACATGTCGGAAAGAAGTTTACGGCAATGTTCAAGGCGTTGACAATGACAAGATTTGATCTTTCATAGTGATATTTAGTCTTGACGGATTAATGTAGCAACCACTACATATAATTTTGTGTATGGTAGTTGAACAAACAAAATAATGTTCTTCTAATATAATGATTACCTAGGACGTGTAAAAGACACGGTTCGAAGGGTTTTGTTAATTCAAAGGGTGCTAAAAGGGCATGCAAACTTTAATAGTTGAAGTGAGCATAGCGGAGTTGGAATCTTCACCATGATGAAAATGTTAAAGGAGTTTAATTTCATCGGAAACCATGAAGATGCTTGCATTTGCAAGAAATTAAGTGGGAGCGCTGAGACAAATTTCCAATACATTATGCAGAGTACATATTGTTGATTGGAAATGATGTATATTTTATTGACACAAGTTAAGAATTTCATTAAAATAGGATTTCGATGAAAGACTTGGGCAAAACCGGAATATTTGGCATTAATATCTATATGGATAGATTAAGGCGCTAATATGGTTGTGCCAGACGTACATATATGAGATATTGAAAGGGTTCAATATGGAAACAACAAGAAAGGTTCTTGCTGCATGGAAAGGATTGTATCAAGATTCAAGTGTTTCAACACTTGGTGAGTAAAATCACATGAAGATTTTGATCGATTATACCGTGATATGTATATATCCAGATATGTCCTATGCTCTAAATGTTATGAGCACATACCAGAATGATTCATAAGATGATCATTGGACGATAGTAAAGATATCCTTATGAGCTTTGGAAGAACTAAGAATATATCATGTTATCATGTATAAGTGACAAATAGTTAAAGGTAGTTCATTGTAAAGTGTTACATTGATACTAGTTTTGTCACAAGATACAAATTAAATTATCTCAATTTAGACTATGGGTGGCACAATGTAATGGAAAAGATGTTCCATGATGGATTTGGATGAGTTCCAAAGTTGAGACACTGTGACGGATACTACAACAAAAGGCTAAGTATATGACTGTTATAGCAAAGGAGGGCATTTGTGTTAAGTAGTTTGTTATCATACTACGTGTGGTTCAAAGTGGGCTAATACTATGAAAATATATTGTATGACAATAATATCAACATATTTTAACCCGAACGAACTAAAGGTCTCACCAAAGGACCAAATTTATACAATGCCATCTCATTTGAGAATGAGTGATGCGTAGAGATGCAAAGACATGCAAATACACATGGACCTGAAACTGTCAGATTCGGAGATTATGTTAACCACTAGCAATCACGTATATGCAACAACAGAAAGCCATAGGTGTTCAATACGCAAAGTTTTTCAAACTAGATTATTGACTCTAGTGCAAGTGGGAGACTGAAGGGAATATGCCTGAGAGGCAATAATAAAGTGGTTATTATCTTATTACTTGTTTATGATAAATGTTTATTTTGCATGCTATAATTGTATTAATTTGGAAACATTAATACATGTGTGTTTAATAAACAAAAGGAAAGTTCCTAGTTATGCCTCTCTTATAAACTAGCTCGTTGATTAACAAGATGATCAAGGTTTCCTGATCATGGACATTGCATGTTGTTAATAACGAGGTCACAACATTAGTGGAATGATGTGATGAACATTCATCCGAAGTGTAGCATTACGATCAAAGTCATTATGTTTATATTGCTATAACATCATACGAAGTAATCCTAGTCCTTAGACCATGAGATCATGTCAATCACTAACATTGGAAGAGTATCTTGATAACATCAAACGTCACACCGTGAAAGTGTGATTATAAAGGTGGGTTCAGTGCTACGAAAGTGTTATGTAGAGGCTCCTGGATCAATAGTGGGATTTGTCCATCACGATGACGGATAGATATACTCTAGGCCCTCTCGGTGATATCACATTGGTTAGCTTGCAAGCAAGTGATGAGATCATTAGAATGTTATATCACGGGAACAAGAAAAGAGTGCATGTCGGCAACTTAGGTAAATAGAAGATATACATGTTATTTTTTTGACAAAAACAGTAGGGAAGTTCCCTACTATGTCATTTTATAAATTTTATAATGTATAGAAGATTGAGTCAGGCTCAATCAATGAAAATGTTATAGCTTTTTACATTCATAGTGTGTCAAGCCACTCTTGCATACCTTCCTTGAGACTAGGTTTAGCTCTATGCATAGTCAAGGTAAAGGTTGCTTTAAAAAAAGAAATACATCTAGTGATTGAGGGATTTAGGTCCCTAAAAATATAACCATTTCTTTGCTCCCATATACTCCAGCATCTAGTGATGATAATTTCCATAAGAAAGTTGGGACTGAATCTTCTTCTAGCATCATTGATCATCTGATGAATCTCCATATCTGTGTTCCATTCAAGTCCCAAGGCCCACCAGAACCCTTGGCTGAAACTACATTCAAAAAATAGATGCAGCAGGGTTTCCTGGGGACAGGTGTCACATATAACACAATCATTGAATTCCACAAAGAAGTTTTTTCTTGTCATCAAATCCTTGGTGTTTAGCCTCTTATTCAGTAGCAGCCAAGCAAAAAAATTGTGTCTTGGAAGACAGCATGATTTCCAAATATCCAGAATGGGTTTTGGTGTAGGGTATGCCCCAATGAGTGCTCTGTAGATATTTCTGGTTTTGAAAGTCTCCCCCCAGGAAAAATACCATGAATCATGGTCGTCTGTGTGGTTTATGCTTCTGATATTCTCCAACATATCAGTAAACTCTTCATGAGCAATGATGGATAAGGGGAGTTGAAAAAGTTCATAGAAATCATTATCAGCTGCAGTGATGGGCTTGGCCATGGTTAGAGTATCATTGTGGCAGAAAGATTGTAGGTGTGGGTATCTATCTTCAAAGCATTCACCTTTCCATAGATCCTTCCATAGCAGCATAGTTTTTCCATTGCCAATTTTGCAGTGAGTCAAATCTCTGTAAATATCCACATAATTCATACAGTCTCTCCACCAGAAAGAACCAATATGATTCATTGAGTGTGGGGCAGAGTCACCTTGATAGTAAGCTTTCCAAATGAGATCAACCCATGGTATATCAGCCCTGTTGTAGAATTTATGAATATTCTTCAGTAAAAGAGCTTGATTTTGTACCCTGAGGTTTATGACTCCTAAACCTCCTTGATCTTTTGGTCTACATACTAAGTCCCATTTAGCAAGACATTTGCCATGTTTGTGGATATCTTTTCCTGCCCAGAGGAACTGTCTGCCACCCTTTTCAAAATGGGTACAAATTGTTAAAGGGACTTTGAAAGAGCACATGGCATGGATGGGCATAGAATTTAATACAGAATTCAGTAATGTGAGTCTTCCTGTATATGACATGAGAGAAGATAGTCCAGATAGTCTTCTGTCAAATTTGGAAACAATGGGCATCAAGCTATCAATAGATGGTCTTGTGGTACCAAGAGGAAGACCCAGGTAGGTGAATGGCAATTTCTCCAATTTGCATCCAAAATCAGAAGCCCGTTGGGATGCAAATTCCATTGTAATATTGATAGGCACCAGAGTAGATTTGTCATAATTTACCTTGAGCCCTGTCATGTTGCTGAATTGTTGGAGTCTGGTCTTGAGGTTATTAAGTTGTAAACTATCAGCAGGGTGTCATCAGCATATTGAATAATTGGATATTTTTGCCCATAGTCATTATCAAGTGGCAGGCTGATTTCATTTTTGTGCCAGGCATCATTGACAATTTCCTGTAGTAATTCAGCAGTGCAAACAAATAGAAGGGGGGACAAGGGGTCTCCTTGTCTGACACCTCTTTTGCAGCAGATATATACATCAATATGTATAATATCCAATAAGTTAGTCATCCGTTCCTCTTTGGCCTATGGACGGAGTTTCAATTATCTCGAGGAAAGTCTCACAAGTGCCAATTGATCAAAATCAAAGACTCTAAAAATCCATCAACATGGAGTTTCTTCATGTTTTCTTTCCAATATAATTTAAACAGCGATGTCACTTCATAAGTGATCTTTCAATCATTTGTCTTGCGACATTTTAGCAATAGTGTTTATGGATGTGATTTCTCCCACTAGACTTATAAAAGTTCATCCATCCTGTATGGAGTACGGTAATTATTTGAACAACCATTGTTCTCATAATACCGGAACAAAATAACAATTATTTAAACAAATCTTGAAGCCAAGCTTTGATCTCAACAAGAAACATAATAACACTTTATTTGTTTTCGATGAACATCAGCACTTATTCTCTTGCTAGTTACTTAGGCCATTTCAGTTCATGAATTGCGTTGTCCTATATGACACTTCATACCAACCAATTCGGTATACAATACCTAAGAACCAAATAAGCAAAGAATACAGCCATAACATGTATATCTTTTTCCCTGGGACACCGTTCAGTAGCCTGGATTGTGTTTTCTTAAAATTTTGGTATGCTATGCATAAGTAAAATGTTTACAACCAAAGTCGGATAAGCATGTATTTGTAGGTTATCCCAAAGAATTTGTTGGGGATTCCTCCATAACACCGAAGACAAAAGAGTTTGTCCCTTAGAACATGAAGTTTCTTAAAGAAGAAAATTTTCACAAAAGTTAAGTGGGAGGACAATAGAACTTTGATTAGATTAATGAACCTAAGCAACATGTGCTAAGTAGCGCAGCATCGAAAAGTGTCTCGGAGGCGGCTAAAATGCTCATGGCTCCCGTAATTACAAAGGTTGTGATCTCGGAGATTAGAGGTCCTATTGAACCGTGTGGGTCGGTAAGAATCAAATAGTAAGATTTGAAACAGAAGTCGTTGTTGTTTTGACAATGATGAACCGCCTGCATGCAAAGAAGCGATGATGGGCCCTAACTCCATAAAATAACTAGAAGTCATAGAATCCGTGATAGTGTCCATACATGAGAAATCAAGTTTCTGAACTTGGAAGACCCTCCGGAAAGGCGTGAAGCCTATCGGTCAAGTTTGGATCTATAAAGAAATAGACATGTATGTTTAACATCTATGAAATAGTCGACATGTCGGAAAGAAGTTTACGGTGATGTTCAAGGCGTTGACTATGACAAGATTTGATCTTTCATAGTGATATTTAGTCTTGACGGATTAATGTAGCAACCACTCCATATAATTTGGTGTATGGTAGTTGAATAAACAAAACAATGTTCTTCTAATAGAATGATTACCTAGGACGTGTACACGACACAGTTCGAAGGATTCTGTTAATTCAAAGGGTGCTAAAAGGGCATACAAACTTCAATAGTTGAAGTGAGCATAGCGGAGTTGGAATCTTCACCATGATGAAAATGTTAAAGGAGTTTAATTTCATCGGAGACCATGAATATGCTTGCATTTGAAAGAAATTAAGTGGGAGCGCTGAGACAAATTTCCAGTACATTATGTAGAGTACATATTGTTGATTGGAAATGATGTATCTTTTATTGACACAAGTTAAGAATTTCATCAAAATAGGATTTCGATGAAAGACTTGGGCAAAACCGGAATATTTGGCATCAATATCTGTATGGATAGATTAAGACGCTAATATGGTTGTGCCAGACGTACATATATCAGATATTTAAAGGGTTCAATATGGAAACAACAAGAAAGGTTCTTGTTGCATGGAAAGGATTGTATCAAGATTCAAGTGTTTCAACACTTGGTGAGTAAAATCACATGAAGATTTTGATCGATTATACCGTGATATGTATATATCCAGATATGTCCTATGCTCTAAATGTTATGAGCACATACCAGAATGATTCATAAGATGATCATTGGACGATAGTAAAGATATTCTTATGAGCTTTGGAACAACTAAGAATATATCATGTTATCATGTATAAGTGACAAATAGTTAAAGATAGTTCATTGTAAAGTGTTACATTGATACTAGTTTTGTCACAAGATACAAATTAAATTTATCTCAATTTAGACTATGGGTGGCACAATGTAATGGAAAAGATGTTCCATGATGGATTTGGATGAATTCCAAAGTTGAGACATTGTGACGGATACTACAACAAAAGGCTAAGTATATGACTTCTATAGCAAAGGAGGGCATTTGTGTTAAGTAGTTTGTTATCATACTACGTGTGGTTCAAAGTGGGCTAATACTATGAAGATATATTGTATGACAATAGTATCAACATATTTTAACCCGAACGAACTAAAGGTCTCACCAAAGGACCAAATTTATACAATGCCATCTCATTTGAGAATGAGTGATGCCTAGAGACGCAAAGACATGCAAATACACACAGACCTGAAACTGTCAGATCCGGAGATTATGTTATCCACTAGCAATCGTGTATATGCAACACCAGAAAGCCATAGGTGTTCAATACGCAAAGTTTTTCAAACTAGATTATTGACTCTAGTGCAAGTAGGAGACTGAAGGGAATATGCCTGAGAGGCAATAATAAAGTGGTTATTATCTTATTACTTGTTTATGATAAATGTTTATTTTGCATGCTATAATTGTATTAATTTGGAAACATTAATACATGTGTGTTCAATAAAGAAAAGGAAAGTTCCTAGTTATGCCTCTCTTATAAACTAGCTCGTTGATTAACAAGATGATCAAGGTTTCTTGATCATGGACATTGGATGTTATTAATAACGAGGTCACAACATTAGTGGAATGATGTGATGAATATTCATCCGAAGTATAGCATTACGATCAAAGTCATTGTCTTTATATTGCTATAACATCATACGAAGTAATCCTAGTCCTTAGACCATGAGATCATGTCAATCACTAGCATTGGAAGAGTATCTTGATAACATCAAACGTCACACCGTGAAAGGGTGATTATAAAGGTGGGTTCAGTGCTACGAAAGTGTTATGTAGAGGCTCATGGATCAATATTGGGATTTTGCCATCCCGATGACGGATAGATATACTCTGGGCCCTCTCGGTGATATCACATTGGTTAGCTTGCAAGCAAGTGATGAGATCATTAGAATATTATATCACGGGAACGAGAAAAGAGTGCATGTCGGCAACGAGATCAAACTAGGTATGGAGATACCGATGACCGAATCTTGTAAATGTAATATATCGCGAGACAAAGGGATTTAGTTACTAGCGTTAAAGGTTCACACGATCACAAGAGTGATCGTTGAATATGTGGGAGTCAATACGGATCTCTAGGACCCGCTGTTGATTATTGATCGGAGAGGGGTCTTGATCATGTATGCATTATTCGTGAATCGTAGGATGACACACTTAAGGGATACCGACACCATTTGGAGCAAATATGTTTCAGATGAAGATTTAAGAAAGCGCTAGAATTATTACAATAGACACCAAAACTGTTTCGGGTGAAATTGCTGAAATTGGTTCTTCATGTAATATTGAAATGTTGACGGGGGTTTTATTCGAATGTTTGTTAATTAAAGTAATTAACAAAATTCTGAATAAAATTAATAAAAGATTTTTATTAAATGAGAGAGCATTAAATTTGGGGAAATTTAATGCATTTAAAGTGGAGACTTTAAAAGAGAATGCGAAGGGGCAAATTTATGTGGAGGGAGTTACCACCACATGAATGAGGAGGTGAAGGGTCACCCCTTGGGCGTCGGCCATGGGGAGAGGCACCCCCCTCCTCCTATAAAAGGGCCCCCTCACACCCCTTCTTCCTCACACCTCCTCGTGAAGGATCTCTCTCCCCCTCTAGTATTTTTCCCCCATGCTCTCGGATTAGCGAGATACATGTTCCCGATGGCTTTATCTAGAAAGAAGTTGCTGCTTCCACTGCTTTGCTGGAGCAAGGGACGGAGGTTGTCGGGGTACCGGATGTGTGTGCGATCACGGATGCACTGCTGCTTTGTGGTGCTGGACTTGGTGGTGTTGTACTTGCTGGAGCTGGATCTGATGGACGTGCTAGAGCTGGACCTGCTAGACCTGCTCAAGTTCATCACGATCTTGAGATCGGCAAGTGTACGACTACATCATCCACGAGTTCCATCTTGTTAACAAAGCTTTGTTGTCTTCGAGGGTATGTTCTCTGTGGATGTATATCCACCCGTTGCTTATATCTAATAGATAGATCTTGGTGCATAATAGTTCCCATCGTAGGAAATTTTTTGTTTTCTATGCTGCGAACCCAACACTGATTGCCTAGCCATTGGCCTTTGTTGCGTATAAAGTACATCTTAATAGAATTTTTCTGGAGGAGCTTCGGGTTCTGTACTTGGGGATCTTCATTATCTTCCGTATGGTGGTGCTCGTAACTTGGCAATCAGTGGGTCTTCTTATGCGGGACCGTTATTGGAGGTCGCATATGTTGCTTTTCCGAGACTGATGCGCGCTTGCTCTTCTGATATTTTATTTTTGCGGGTGTGCCCTTCGTGTGTTGATTCTTCATCCATCAGTTTCAGCTGTCCAAGCTCCGTCTCCATCCCGAAAGATTCTGAGATTTTGTTGAATTCTCGACCGCAGCTGTCTGCGCGGCTAAAGCTTCCTTTGACTGTGATGACCCTGTTTGGGGCTAGCATTTTTAGCACTAAGTATGCATAGTGAGGTACTGGCATGAACCTAGCGAAAGATGGTCGTCCCAGGATCGTGTTGTATTGAGATGGCCAGTCCATGACTTCGAATTCTAGCTTTTCTCGTCTGGAATTTTTTTTGACCCGAACACTACGTCAAGGTGGACTTTGCCCAATGGAATTTCGGCTTTCCCTAGAACTATCTTGTGGAAAGTTGTGTCTGTTGGTGCTAGATTCTTCATGGACCAGTTCATGGCCCGTAGAGTTTTGGCGTAAATCAGATTGATGCTGCTTCCTGCATCCAATAAAACCTTGCTCATATTGAACCCGCCGATTTGCGCTTCTACTATTAGTGTTGACTGGCCTGGTTGAGGGACCCGTAATGGATGGTCAGATCCACTGAAAGTAATTTCTTGTTCTGACCAATGGAGATACTCCGGTGTAGGAGGTGGCTTTGTTATCGCCAAATTTACTTGCCAAGTGATCAACTTCTGTGTTCTATTAGAGGGTGGCCCCTTCTGGATCATTGACATTGCTCCCTTTGATCTGGGATATTCGTTGTCTTGGTATACTGTGTTTTGTGGCTGTCCCATTGGTGGAGGCCCCTGCAGCGGGGGTGGAGCGCCAATGGCGAAAGTGCCAGGTGTAGGGGCGTAGTTTCTGTTTGTTGCTTCAGCTACCTTTGCGTTGCATAGTTCTTGCATCTTTAAGAATGTCCGACGGTCCTTTATGAGGTGATTTGATCGCCTTTTCCCTGTTGAGTCGACGTAGTAGTGCATATTGTAGGGTCCTTCCAACATTAGTCATGCTGACATTGGTGGGTCTTGGTTCGTCGACTAGTATCGTTGCCGTGGCTGGCTTTCATCGATGTTGTCCCCACTGCCACGATATCCGCTATTGTAGTCATCACTTCGTCGGTTGTACGTTCTAGAAAATCTCGTTGCGACGTAACTGGGTGTATGATATCCATCGTTGGTTCATCGTCTCCGGTCGTTGTTACGCCAGTCCCTGTCATCAGGTGAACGGGCCCTTTTGTTGTGTACTGCATCCTCTCCATCGGCCCAACAATTGGCTATTTCCATCAGCCGTGAAATTTTCCTTGGCTTGGTTCGTCCTAGTTCTTCAATCAACTCCTGTCGACGAAGACCATCATTGAAGGCGTCGATTGCTCTTTCGTCAGATATTTCCTCAGCCAAATTTTTGGTAATATTCCATCATTGGATGAAGGCTCGTATTGATTCTCTTGTCTTTTGCTTGCAGGCACGCAATTTCTCCAAAGACGCGGGTCGCTTGAATGTAGACTGGAAGTTTCTAATAAATTTGTCTTCAAGATCATTCCAGCTGCTGATAGAATCTTCTGGTAGTTGCTTCGGTCAGGAGCGTGTCGCACTGGTTAAGTGGAGCTGCAGGCTTTGCATCGTTGTGGCTTTGGATCCGCCTTGTAATATGACGGTCGCCAGATAAACTGTTAGCCAAGCTTCGGGTTCTTGGAGGCCATCGTATTTTTGTCGATCTTGGGGTAGCTTAAAATCTTTCGGAACCGAAGTTTTGCGAACGCGTCGGGTAAAGCAACTAGCTCCGCATAATTCTTGTTCATCCTTGCTTTAGCCATCACGGTATCATCGTGTGCCTTGCTCTTCTCTTGATCGATCGATCCTTTGTTGGGTGATGTCATTTCTCATGTCATTACGCGGTTCTTGTTCTGAAAAGTGGACCCGATGTGGCGACCGTGATCGTCGGGTATGACCTCCTTGCCGAGGGCTGCTGCGACGGCGTGGGGACCTGTCAAGTTGCCTCGTGGTTCCTTTATTTACATGCGTGAGAGTTTCCCCCACCAAGCCAAGGTTCATTAAGGCGGATCGGTGGAGGGCCGCACGAGGATCGTCGGGTGCAGGCTGTGTTGTGATTAGGTATGTTTGCGCGGCCACAATAGTTGCCTAGGCTGTTTTTTCCTTGATATTTCCATCTTGATCTACAGACATAAATGAGAGATCAAGGTCTCAGATTAGTCCGCTTCTCCCTTCTTTGGGTATGCCTCGTAATCTAGACGTTCCTTTTCTTGGTGATGCTCCTCCTGTTATGCTTCTTGATCCTCGGGTGGGGCTTAGCTATGCCTGCCGTAAGCTAGATTCGTCGGCTACCCTTTTCTTTTGTCGAGCTGCCTTTGCATCCTGAGGATGTCTCTCTTTTTGCGGTGTAGCAGACACTGGTATGCCAATAGATCTTCGTGGGTGGCGTCTGTTGTCATTGGGACTGCACCCGAAATTGCTACTCTTGCCTTTTCCCATGCACTGGCTGGTAGGTTAAGGGTTCACCTCTCATCTTCACATGGTTGCTCTTCTTCCTCATTTTCCCGATTAACTGTTGGATCTGCCTCGTTTCCTCGACTTTTTTCGTTGTAATTACTTCCTGCATTATGGCTTGAAAGAATATCTTCGGGGTTAAGAATTGGGTTACCGTTAGAATCTTGTTGGGTCATGGCGTCCCTGATGATCATGCAGACTTGGTGCTGAGTGGCGTACGGACTGGTAATGTTGTCATTTTCGCTGATGGAAACACTATTGGATCAGCCAGTGAAGTCCATCAGTTTTTGCTCTGGATATATTTCCGCCATTCGAATTCCAAAGTCGATGCTTTTGCTGCTTTTTTCAGGTTCTGAATTGGCTGGGCTTGCTTCATGTTGTGGTGTGAACGGTTGGTCTGATCCGAAGGAGAGATTGTCATAGAGACCATCAAGATCCCTCGGATTCGCATTGATTTGCCCTCTTTCGTTGTCGTCTTTGATATGTGCTTCGACTTCCATTGAGGATCCGACGGAAGGTTCATGTACTTCTGTTGGCATAGCTGTTTGGGTGGGCGGGCGTGGATCTGCTTTCATCGAGTTGATGCTCGGTGGAGAGCGTTCCGCCGAATCCGTGTTTCCAACGTTCAAGTTTCCCACAGACGGCGCCAATTGACAAGGGGTAACCTCGGCAATGCCCGTGTTGGACTTGGGGTTTCACAGTAAAGAGAACGCTAGGGATTTCGTTGGATGTCAGGAAAACGATCAAGACAAAGTCGCCTGAATATTGGGGAAGCACACTATTACAAGTTGTCCGCTAGATTTCGGTACCCTCGCTTGGGCTTCTCCCGTCCTATATATAATAGGTCGGGTCTCAAAGCTGTATGTGGATAGGTTTCATACACGCATGATTTACAATATCAACACAATGTCAGTTCGTGGTTTCTTTCCTAATACAATTAAAATCTTTGTCGGTTTCTTCCTTGGGCTTTTATCTGGAATCTTCATGGGCCTTAGGCCTTTTACCCAATGTAGGGTAGCGAATAATGAGCATCCGAGTAATCATACCCATGTCAGAAACCAAGTATTATGCTGTGATGTATGGAGAGAGAAACCTACATGCCATCATAGCCAAATCGGTGTAGTCAGAGGAGAAGAACGACGGAAATATGGGTGTCGCTGAGGTACAGGTGCAACAGCGTCGAGGGCCTCCTGTTGTGGATGCAGTCAAAAGGCCCTCCTCACCCGTCTCCGTGGCCGTACACGATGGCCCATCCTCGCTCGTCTCTTCGGCCACGCGATGTTGGAGCAAACTACCTCCTTGTCCATCTGCCTTCTAGTAAAGAGAGGGATGGCTGTGGGATGGAGCCGACGCTGTGCAAGAGAAGAGGATGTGAAGGAGGAGTATGAGCCACCGCGCCGCATGGGTATGGCGGCAGAGAGGGCAGGGGTCGCGTGAGCATGGTGCAAGAGGAGGAGGCGAGCCGTCGTGTTGGGATCAGTGGTGTGCAAGATTGGGAATTTGGGATTAGGCTTCCATCGTGGAAGCCTTTTACATGACACGGTGAGAATCAAAGGAAATGCTAGGATTTACTGAGAGCCAATATTAATGATCCATAAACTCTGATTTACGGGAGGGCACCTAGAGGGGGCACCGTTCTACATCTTTAGATATGGACTAGTAATGAAATAAATTGATTTTCAGCGGAATGTTCCATTAGGCATCTCCACCGGCCCGACCCAACCCGCGCGAGCGTGTACGAACGCATCCACGCGGACGTGCGAGGCATGCGTGGTCTCCCAGCGGCATGACCCATCTGGATCGACGCGTTCGGCTCGACCCATCGGCGCACCTAATTTGCGTGACCGTTGCGTCGGCCCGGACACGGGCGGGTCATGGGCATGTCCTACACCACGCGCGCTACTGGCCCACCCGCCAGCATCTGTAGCGAGTCAGGGGCAACCGTAGCACCGAATGCAACCGCAGTAGTGATTCAGAGGCACAGGCGGCAGACCGAACGGCGGCACCGAGTCAGACACAACCGCAACAGCCTTCACCATCAATGACGATGGGATGGGGCGTCGCCTGAGTTCCCGCACCGGCATTGATGGCGAAGGCGTGAGAACCAGTGTGTGCTCCCACCAGTAGTGGCTTCTTAAGCTGCCCTAGCGACCCTCTATGCCACACACCACCCCTCCTCTCGCCATCGCCATCGCTGGAGCCACTCAACAACTAGCTGCCACAGCCACCACCACCATCGCCCCCGCCAGCGATGAAGAAGCTGGGGTGGTTCAAGAAGTCGAAGAACGACCATGAAGCCGGCAGATCCGGCTCGAGCGGTAGGTGTCGTCAGGGGAGCGGCATGCCATGCTTCCTTCAGGGGGTCCTTCCACTACCGCCTCGGGCACGGGATTTGTTCGGCGCCCATGCTGCACACCTGGAGGAGGAGCCAGCCCACGACCACCGCTACTTCCGTGTGGTGGAGTGCAAGCGGCGGTGGAGGGAGGGAGAGTTGTCTGGTTCGCAGCATAGAAAACAGAAAATTTCCTACGATGGGAACTACTAAGAACCAAGATCTATTTACTTAGATACAAGCAACGGGTGGATATACATCCATAGAGATCATACCCTTGAAGACCGACAAAGTGTAATGAGATTGGACTCGTCGATGATGTAGTCGATTGCTTGCTGATCTCAAGATCGAGCGGAAGTCCTAGTGCCGCAAATCAGTAGCGCATCCGTGATCGCACACAAGTCCGGTCCACCGAACAACCTCCGCGTCCTTGCTCCAGCGATGCAGCGGAAGCAGCAACTCCTTCCATACAAAAATCCACCATGAACATGTATCTCGCTAATCTGAGACCATGGGGAAATAATTCTAGAGGAGGAGAGAGATCATTCACAAGGAGGTGTACTTTGTGAGGAGGAGAGGGGGCCTTTTATAGGGAGAGGGGGAAGCCCCCTCCCATGGCCGGCGGCCATGGAGGTGCCCCCACCTCTTCCCTCATTCATGTGGGTGGAGCTCCCACTCACATAAACATGCCTCCACTCAAAAGTCCACTCACATGCATTAAATTTCCACCAAATTTAATGCAACTCTCATTTAATAAAACTCTTTTATTTATTTTATTCAGAATTTTGTTAATTACTTTAATTAAAAAACATTCACATAAACCCCCTGCAATATTTCAATATCACATGCAGAACCAATTTCAGCAATTTCACCTGAAACAATTCTGGTGTCCATTGTAATAATTCTAGTGCTTTGTAATCCTTTTCTCTGGAACACATTTGCTCCAAATGGTGTCGGTATCCCTTAAGTGTGTCACCGTACGGTTCGCAAATAATGCAGACATGACCGAGACCCTTCTCCGGTCAATAATCAGTAGCGGGACCTGGAGATCCATACTAACTCCCACACATTCAACGATGACTTCTTTGATCATGAGAACCTTTAACACTAGTAATTAAATCCCTTTGTCTCGCAATATATTACATTTCCGAGATTCAATCATTGTATCTCAATACCTAGTTTGATATTGTTGCTGACATGCACTATTTTCTCGTTCCCGTGATATAACATTCTAGTGATCACATCACTTGCTTGAAAGCTATCTCAATGTGATATCACCGAGAGGGCCTAGACTATATCTATCCGTCATCAGGATGTAAAAATCCCACTCTTGATCCATGAGCCTCTACATAACACCTTCGGAGTAACTAAACCCACCTTTATAGTCACCCTATTACGATGTGATGTTTGATGTTACCAAGTTACTCTTCTAGTGTTAGTGATTGACATGATCTCATGGTCTAAGGACTATGATTACTTTGTATGATGTTATAGAAATTTAAACACAATGATTTTGATCGTAATGCTAAAACTTTGGATGAATGTTCATCACATCATTCAACCAATGTTGTGACCTCGTTATTAACAACATCCAATGTGCATGATCCGGAAACTTTGATCACCTTGTTAATCAACGAGCTAGTTTATAAGAGAGGAATAACTAGGAACCCTTTATTTATTTATTAAACACACATGTATTAACGTTTCCAATCAATACAATTATAGAATGCAAAATAATCATCTATCATATACTTGGAATATGATAATAACAACTTTATTATTGCCTCTCAAGGCATATTCCCTTCTGTTTCCCACTTGACTAGAGACAATAATCTAGTTTACATAGTGATAAATCTAACACCCATGGAGTTCTAGTGTTGATCATGTTTTTCCCTAGGGAGAACTTCAGTCAATGGATCCGCTACATTCAGATCCATATGTACTTTACAAATCTTTATATCTCCATCCTTGGCATGCTCATAGATGGAGTGAAACCGGCACTTAATATGCTTGTAATTCTTGTGAGACCTTGGTTCCTTGACATTGGCTATGGCTCCATTATTGTCACAATAGATCACCATTGGGTCCAACGCACTACGAACCACACCTAGTTCAGTTATGAACTCTTTCATCCAAATTGTTTCCTACACTGCTTATGAAGCAGGAATATATTCCACCTCCGTTGTTGATCCCGCCACCATAGGTAGTTTGGAGCTCGTCCAACTTTTGGTTGCTCCGTTCATGAGAAATACGTATCTATATTGAGACTTAGAGTCATCCAGATCAGTGTCAAAGCTAGTGTCGACATAACACTTAGTGACCAGCTCTTCTTCACCTCCATATACAAGAAACATTTCCTTAGTTCTTCTTAAGTACTTAAGGATATTCTTGACCGCTATCCAATGTTCCGAACCTGGAACAGATTGGTACCTACTGATATGTCGCTAATGTATCTATAATTTTTGATGTTCCATGCTTGTTTTATATCTACTTTCTTATGTTTTGTCCATGCTTTGGAGTATTTTTACACACTTTCTTGGACTAACCTATTAACAAGATGCCACAAAGCCAGTTGCCTGTTTTCTGCTGTTTTTGGTTCCAGAAAGTCAGAAAATGAATATTCTCGGAATTGGACGAGACAAAAGCCAAAGTCAATATTTCACCAAGGGGAACACGGATCCAAAAGACGAGACGGAGAGGGGCCAAAGGCTGTCCACACCATAGGGTGGCGCGGGTCCCCGTGGCCGTGCCACCAGGTGGTGTGGGCCCCTCCGACCTCCACCGACCTTGCCCTTTTGCCTATAAGAAGCCTCCGATGAGAAAACTCTAAATCTGGGAGCCTCCAGCCACAAAAAGTTCCGCAGCGCCACTCCCACTGAAGGGGAGATTCGGGGGACAGGCAGTCTCTATTCCGACACCCTGTCGGGATGGGGAAGTGCCCCCGAAGACATCTCCATCGATCTCCACCACCATATCCATCGCCGTTGCTGATTCCCATGATGATGAGGGAGTAGTTCTTCCTCGAGGCTAAGGGCTCTACCGGTAGCTATGTGTTCATCTCTCTCTATGCATGATCATATTGTGATCATGAGATTTGTAATCAAGTAGATCTACCTTGCTACTCAAGTGCTTTAATAGATCTCTGGCTCTCCCCATGTGTGTGAAAGTGATAGCGTGCACACCATGGTGGCACTTAGGCTAGAGATTACAAATACTTGTTATGAGTTATATTTGGAGTTGGATGTCTCTATGAAATTGTGGTGTTTGTTGGAACCATCTAGCGCTCAAGGTGACAGTGTGGGGTTATCTAGATGGGGAAAGCAAACTTTTAGGACTGTTGTTATAGCCCTACCATGGATTAGTGTGCCAAACCGAAGAGTAGTTTAGAGTAGTATCATGAAGAGAAGATATTTATATGATAGTGTTCACTAGCGAAAGTATGATCCCTAGGCCTTGTTTCTAAGCATTGAAACACCGTTTACAATTAGATCTATTACATGTTTGCTTGCTTCCATCTTTATTTCAGATTGCCTTTAGCCTTTTCCCACGTTAACCACGTGCCATCAAGCTATTTGCTGGCACCGTTACCACTTATAATTATCCATACCACTTGTATTTCACTATCTCTTCGCCGAACTAGTGCACCTATACACCTGGCAAGTGTATTGGGTGTGTTGGGGACACAAGAGACTTCTTGTATCTTGATTGCAGAGTTTCTTGAGAGGGATACCTTTGACCACTTCCTTCCTGAGTTCGATAAACCTTGGGTAATCCACTTAAGGGAAACTTGCTGCTGTTCTACAAACCTCTGCACTTAGAGGCCCAACAACTATCTAGAAGAACAGAAGTGCGTAGACATCAAGCTATTTTCCGGCGCTGTTGCCGGGGAGGTAAGGTAAAGGGTACTCACATCCTCTGCCTACTAAGCTATCTTCTAGTGCAGTTGCTGGTGTGTGAGTGCTCTAAGTTATTTCCTTTAGATTCTGCAATTTTGTCTTTTTGTTTCTTGTTTTCACTAGTTAGGCTTAATGGAAAACAACAACAAAATTAGAGAGCTTTATAGTATTTATCTTGAGTTAGGACATGAAGTGTTTGAAGAGAAAATTAAAAAACCTATGGAACTTTATTTATATGCTAATAGCAATATTGTTAGTATGAATTCTTTGGACACCATTATTGCTAATGCTATGTAAAAGTCTAAGCTTGGGGAAGCTGGTTTTGATGAGCATGATATTTTTAGTCTCCCAAGCACGGAGGAGAAAATTTACTTTGATGATACTATGCCTCCGATATATGATGATTACAATGATGAATATGTTATTTTCAGTCCACCTACTATTGAGGAGAAAATTAATTATGATTACAATATGCCTCCAATATTTGATGACTATGGTGATGAGAATAATAATGATAGCTATTTTGTTGAATTTGCACCCACTATGATTAATAAGAATGACTATGTTTATGTGGAGAGTATTAATTCTTTTATGCATGTTGCTCATGATAAGAATGTTTTATGTGATAGTTATATTGTTAATTTGATTCATGATGCTACTGAAATTTATTATGAGAGAGGGAAACATGGTTTTATGCATCTCAATAATATTAAGTTTCCCCTCTTTATGTTGAAAGTCTTAAAGTTGTACTTGTTTTGCTTTACTATGCTTGTTGCTTTGTGCTTTCATGAATTGTTTCTTTACAAGATTCCTATGCATAGGAAGTGGGTTAGACTTAAATGTGCTTTGAATTTGCTTCTTGATGCTCTCTTTTACTCCAATTCATATTTTCTATGTGAGCATATTCTCAAACTATCATGCCTAACTTAAATGCGTTAAAGAAAAGTACTTATTGGGAGATAACCCAAAAGTTTTAGATGCGTCTTGAAAGTTATTACCTATGTAATAACTGCTCCTTATCATTTTTATTTGTTTTTTGTGCCAAGAGTAACCTCTAATGAGAGAGAAGTAATGCTTGGGAAAGTTGCTGTCCCGAAACAGATTTTTCTACTTCGCTGTAAACATCGTGAAACATCTTTGTACATCGGTTTGAGCTGTGATTTTTTGTGCTTCTGTCCCAGGTTGTTTTCTAACTTTCGTTAGTTCAACACTTTTCGATTTGAGCAACATAAGGTCTTCGAAAAAATTGGTTTTTACCTGCTGGTCTGTTTTGATAGATTTCTGCCATTATTTGCATTGTCTTCTTGTTTATTCTTTTTTGAGTTATTTTTGGGGAATTGAGCTTTTTGAGGGAAGTGCTATAGTAGATTGTGTTTTATTGGAAGTTTTATTGGTATTAAAACTGAACCTAAAAGCCCTATTATCTTGAGTGCACTAATGTTGCTAATAAAGATTGTGTGAAGTTTTGTATGAAGAAAAAAATTTCAGGTGTATGGAAGGAATGAGTAATGAGATGAAGGATGGACTAAAGCTCAAGCTTGGGGATGTCACGCGTGTCACCCGAAGAAATATCCAAGAAGTACAAGCGTCAAAGCTTGGGGATGCCCAAGGCATCCCCTTCTTCATCAATAAAAATCTCAGGTATTTCTAGACAGTTCGTTTTTATTGTTTCATGCACAGTTGTGTTGTTCTTGGAGCATCTTCGTTATTGTTCTTAGTTTTCATTTGCTTAGTTTTCTTTATTTCCTGCAATAAGTTGGTTGGATCCTAGCACTGATTCTGGAGAGAGATACACTTTGCTTTCATTATTTAGAACACTCTAGTTTTCATTCTTATTGTTTTGTGAGTGTTCTCTTTTGCTAGCACTGTGTTTAGCCTTAGTTTTCTTGTGCTTTCAGCTTAGAACTTTTTAGTTCTTCCTTTTTTATTTGTGAGACAAGCTCACTGATCTTTATTTATTATTATCTTTGTGAGTTCTTTCAAATAAGTTGGTTTGGATTGAAAAAGAGTAGGAAAAGTTCATGCTTAAGTGGTAAAAGGAGTCTTGTTTTTGACTGTGGCTTAGGCTTTGTCATGTCATGATTGATATTGTTTTTCCTTTATGCTTAGTGATTCTTGCTGTAGCATGACATGTTATAAAAAATTGAGATTGCTTAATGTGCCTTGAATGAATCATGCGTTGTTTTAGCATATTAAAAGTATAATATTGTGGTATTCTCCTTTAAATGCTTTATTTGGGATCGCATGCTCACACCATGTTATGACTATCCCAAGTCACCATAGCCTTTATGATCCTTTAGTTTTCGACTTGTAATATCACTTTATGCTTTAATCAATGATGTTTTGTCGCTTTGCATGATTATGGCCATTATTACTCTCTTAGTTGGTCGCTCCCAGTCTTTTGCTAGCCTCCATAACCAAGTGTGAGTTCCACTCATGCATCCAACTCCAAATAAAACCAAGTTATTCCAAAGAGTCCACCATACCTACCTATTAGCATTTGCTATTCCAAGTATATTCATGTTTTTATCTACCTTCCGAATTAAACTTGTTATGTGAAAATTAGTGACTAAAGCTCTCATGAACTTGATGGCACACTTTACTTTCTTGCACTTAATAAACTTGAACCATTGTGTCCATCTTTGTTGCGTATATGCTTGCGCTTTATAAGTTGAAGTTAGCAGAACCATGTATCATGGGGAACACTTTCAACATTGCACTTATATTCCGTTGATATCATGATTCTTTTGCTTATGGATCCCGATGGTGTGAAATAAAAGGGGAACTTGTAAGATCATGGAGTTTGTATGTGTGTTAGAGAAACGCCTGGGCTGCTAGCCTAAGCCATGCCTAATCATGGTGTAAACTTGTAGCAAAACCATAATGAGCATTCTATGAAGCATCCTCAATAAAAACCTATGCAAATAGCAAATAAAAAGATCGTTGAGATGCTCATTGTCTGTTGCCTTATCATTTTGATATGGGATAGCTCCTGTGTCATGGGGCAAGGGATACCCCGTTGGCCGATCTCTATGATACATATGTACTTACAATGACAAGAGCTTACTTGTGACTGAAGTTGAGTAGCATGAGGTTCGGTACTCGTAAGCAAGGGGCATGAGATTTGAACTTATAACTTGTCAAGCATATCCTCTTACTTGTGTCACTTTAACCTTAACCACTTGAAGATGCCTATGATAGGGGCAATGAGAGCTGAAAGCTAATAAGTACCATAATTTTTGGAAGCTCTTTATGAGACTTGAATCCCTGCTTCCTTCTATGAAGGCCTTTCTTTTACTTTTATGTTGAGTCTCCATCTTCTATCTTTATGCACCTATTGAGAGAGCATAGTGACCATTCTTAGTTTAATGTGCATTGTTCCAAAACTTGTTGGTTGGTTCATAATGTTGATATTGATTGTTCTTGAACTATTTGTATCTAGTCACCCTTATGAACTTTGAAGGTGTCCTATGCATTTATGTTTTGCTGCTCCATGAGGGACAAGCTGAATGCCACTATGCTATGTTTTCTACATGTGAAACAAACAAACGTCTTTCAATGCCTTGTTATTCATGATCTTTGTTTGTATCTTTTCATGTTACAACATAGTTGCTATGTTTTATTGTTAGAACTATATCTTGCATGCTATGCTAAAGTACTATGGTGCATGTCACCTAAATAAATATTCTTTTCTTTTTATCAGTTACCTACTCAAGGACGAGCAGGAGTTAAGCTTGGGGATGTTGATACGTTGCTAAGGTATCTATAATTTTTGATGTTCCATGCTTGTTTTATATCTACTTTCTTATGTTTTCTCCACACTTTGGAGTATTTTTACACACTTTCTTGGACTAACCTATTAACAAGATGCCACAGTGCCAGTTTCCTGTTTTCTGCTATTTTTGGTTCTAGAAAGTCAGAAAATGAATATTCTCGGAATTGGACGGGACAAAAGCCAAAGTCAATATTTCACCAAGGGGAACACGGAGCTAGAAGACGACACGGAGAGGGCCAGGGGCTGGTCACACCATAGTGTGGCGCGTGTCCCCCCTGGTCATGCCACCATGTGGTGTGGGCCCCTCCGGCCTCCACCGACCTTGCCCTTTCGCCTATAAGAAGCCTCCAATGAGAAAACCCTAAATTCGGGAGCGACGAGCCACGAAAAGTTCCGCAGCGCTGCCGCCACCGAAGGGGAGATTCGGGGGATAGAAAGTCTCTGTTCCGGCACCCTGCCGGGACGGGGAAGTGCCCCCGGAGCCATCTCCATTGATCTCCACCACCATCTCCATCGCCGTTGCTGATTCCCATGATGATGAGGGAGTACTTCTTCCTCGAGGCTAAGGGCTCTATCGGTAGCTATGTGTTCATCTCTCTCTCTCTTTATGCATGATCATATTGTGATCATGAGCTTTGTAATCAAGTAGATCTACCTTGCTACTCAAGTGCTTTAATAGATCTCTGGCTCTCCCCATGTGTGTGAAAGTGATAGCGTGCACACCATGGTGGCACTTAGGCTAGAGATTACAAATACTTGTTATGAGTTATATTTGGAGTTGGATGTCTCTATGAAATTGTGGTGTTTGTTGGAACCATCTAGCGCTAAAGGTGACAATGTGGGGTTATCCAGATGGGGAAAGCGAACTTTGAGGAGTATTGTTATAGCCCTACCATGGATTAGAGTGCCCAACCGGAGAGTAGTTCAGAGTAGTATCATGAAGAGAAGATATTTATATGAGAGTGTTCACTAGTGAAAGTATGATCCCTAGGCCTTGTTTCTAAGCATTGAAACACCGTTTACAATTAGATCTATTACATTTTTGCTTGCTTCCATCTTTATTTCAGATTGCCTTTAGTCTTTTCCCACGTCAACCACGCGCCATCAAGCTATTTTCTGACACCGTTACCACTTATCATTATCCATACCACTTGTATTTCACTATCTCTTCGCCGAACTAGTGCACCTATACACTTGACAAGTGTATTGGGTGTGTTGGGGACACAAGAGACTTCTTGTATCTTGATTGCAGGGTTGCTTGAGATGGATACCTTTGACCACTTCCTCCCTGAGTTCGATAAACCTTGGGTGATCCACTTAAGGGAAATGTGTTGTTGCTCTACAAACCTCTGCACTTGGAGGCCCAACAACTGTCTACAAGAATAGAAGTGCGTAGACATCACCTACTAGTCAAATAAATAGCATGTGCCACATCTGGTCTTGTACATAGAATGGCATACATTATAGAGCCTATGGCTGAAGCATAGGGGATCTTATCTATTATCTCTCTTCCGCCATAGCCGGACTTTGAGTCTTACTCAATGTCTTGCCTTGCAACATAGGTAAGAACCCCTTCTTACTTTCATCCATTTTAAACTTCTTTAAAATCTTATCAAGGTATGTACTTTGTGATAGCCCAATTAGGCGTATTGATCTATCTATATAGATCTTAATGCCTAATATATATGATGCTTCACCAAGGTCCTTCATCGAAAATTTGTTGTTTAGATAACTTTTAACACTGTTTAATATACAACTCTTCTTCAATATTACCATTGAGGAACGCAGTTTTGACATCCATCTGCCATATTTCATAATCGAAATATGCAGCGATTGCTAACATAATCCTAGCCATCTTTAGCATCGCTACGGGAGAGAATGTCTCATCATAGCCAACTCCATGAATTTGTCGAAACCCCTTTGTGACAAGTTGAGCTTTATAGATGGTGACATTACCATCAACATCAGTTTTCTTCTTGAAAATCCATTTATTCTCAATGGCCTTTCGGACGTGAGGTAAGTCCATCAAGGTTCAAACATGGTTTTCATACATGGATCCCATCTCGGATTTCATGGCTTCTGGCCATTTGTTGGAATCCGGGCTCATCATCGCTTCTTCATACGTCGCAGGGTCATCAATTCCATCTACCATGAAATTCACGACAGGATTTCCGTACAGTTCAGAAGATGCATGTGTCCTGCTTGACCTACGAGGTTCGGTAGTGTCCTCTTTCGGAGTTTCGTGATCTTTATCATTAGTTCCATCTTCATTCGGTGAAGTCAACTCCGAAACAATTTCCGAGACTACGTCACTCACCGTTTCATGAAGAGAAGGTTCAATAACCTCTTCGAGTTCTACCTTCCGACTACTCACACCTTTCGCGAGAAACTCTTTCTCTAGAACGGATCCATTCTTGGCAACAAAAACCTTGCCCTCGGATATGTGATAGAAGGAATACCCAATTGTTTCTTTAGGGTATCCTATGAAGACGCATTTTTTCCGCTTTGGGTTCGAGTTTATCAGGCTAAAGTTTCTTCACATAAACATCGTATCCCGAAACTTTAATAAATGACATCTTAGGTTTGTTTCCAAACCACAATTCATACGGTGTCATTTCAACGGATTTAGATGGTGCCCGATTTAAAGTGAATGCAGGGGTTTCCAGTTCATAACCCGAAAATGGCAGTGGCAAGTCAGTCATAGACATCATAGATCAAACCATATCCAATAAAGTACGATTACGATGTTCCGATACACCATTAGATTGTGGTGTTCCGGCAGGCGTGAGTTGTGAAACTATTCCACACTCTCCCATATGTGCGCTAAACTCGTAGATACTCACCTCCATGGTCGGACCGCAGAAATTTGATCTTTCTATTACGATGATTTTCCACTTCACTCTGAAATTCCTTGAACTTTTCAAAGGTTTCATACTTGTGTTTCGTTAAATAGATATACCCATATCTACTTAAATCATCCTTGAAAGTAACAAAATAATGATATGCACCTCGTGCCGACACACTCATTGGACCACATACATCAGTATGTATGATTTCTAGCAAATCTGCCGCCCGCTCCATTGTACTGGAAAATGGGGTTCTAGTCATCTTGCCCATAAGGCATGGCTCACATGTATCAAATGATTCAAAATCAAGTGATTCCAAGAGTCCATCAGAATGGAGCTTCTTCATG
The DNA here is from genome assembly GCA_910589775.1 of Avena eriantha. NCBI lineage: Eukaryota > Viridiplantae > Streptophyta > Magnoliopsida > Poales > Poaceae > Avena > Avena eriantha. Next base: position 48,569,644 of record OU342746.1, on the reverse strand, counting down.
CGTTTTACGTCAATATGATCTAGACGGCAATGCCACATATATGCAAATATATCATTATCAATTTTAATCCTTTTAGCATCAACATTATGCATATGTGTATCACTACTATCGAGATTTAATAGAAATAAACCATTCATCACAGGTGCATAACCATAAAAGATATTATCCATATAAATTGAACAACCATTGTTTTCAGATTTAAACGAATAACCACTTTGCAATAAACATGATCTAGATACAATATTCATGCTTTGTGAAGGCACCAAACAACAATTATTTAGATTTATAATGAATCCCGATGACATATGGAGAGGCAGCATTCCAACGGTGATCACATCAACTCTTGAACCATTGCCAACACGTGTTGTGACCTCATTCCTTGCCAATTGTCGCTTGTTCCGCAGCCCCTGATTTGAGTTACATATATTAGCAACTGATCCATTATCAAATACCCAGGTGCTACTTTGAGTACTAGTCAAGTACACATCAATAACATGTATATCACATATACCTTTGTTGCCTTGCCGGCCTTCTTGTCCGCCAAATACTTGGGGCAGTTGCACTTCCAATGGCCAGTCCCCTTGCAATAATAGCACTCGGTATCAGACTTAGGGCCAACTCGGGATTTCTTTTGAGGCGCAGCAACAGATTTGGCGCCCTTCTTTCCCTTATGTTTGCCCTTCTTGTCTTTCTTGAAATAGGTGGTCTTATTGATCATCAACACTTGATGCTCTTTCCTAATCTCCACTTCTATAGTCTTAAGCATTGACAAAAACTCGAGGAGAGACTTCTTCATGACCTGCATGTTACAGTTCATCATGAAGCTCTTATAGCTAGGTGGTAGAGATTAGAGAACACGATGTATGCCTAAGTCAATGGGAATCGTTATTCCCAAGGACACAAGCTTATCAGCGTACCCAGACATTTTGAGTAAGTGCTCACTAACGGAGCTGTTCTCTGCCATCATGCAGCTAAAGAACTTTCCCAAAGTGTCATAACTCTCTACGGAAGCATGGCTATCTAAATTCATTTTCAGTTCACCCATGGTATCAAAGGCATTGCCATTTTCAAAATGCTTTCGGAGTTCTGGCTCTAGCCCATACAATATGCCACAATGAACTAAGTTGTGGTCCTCATAACGAGTCAAATAAACATTATATTCTTCGTCAGGGGCATCTGGAGCTGGTGGGGGGCCTAGCGGCGCTTCTAGCACATATTGCTTTTGTGCAGCAGTGAGGAGAATCCTCAGATTCAGGGCCCAGTTGGTAAAGTTGCTACCGTTCGTCGCAAGTTTCTCTTTATCCATGAACACAATGAAATTAAAAGCAGGTGGTTCCATCTACAACAGAATTTGTAAAGTTTATTTAGACTAAGTTTATGATAGATCAAGTTCAACTAATCCAAATTACGAATGAACTAAGTTTATGATAGATCGAGTTCAACCAATCCAAATTACGAATGAACTAAGTTTATGATAGATCGAGTTCAACTAATCCAAATTACGAATGAACTCTCACTCAAAAACAACATCCCTCGTGTCTTTTTGGTAATTACATGAACCAAATCCACTACACCAGTCCGATCATCACATGAGTCGGTGTAGCTTCAAAGGCGAGCATCTATATGGGCATCATATCTACTATATGACTCATGTTTAATCTTTCGGTCCGTGTTCTGAGGCCATGTCTGTACATGCTAGGCTTGCCAGGCAAGAACCTTAGTACTCGCGTGTGTAAAACTGTCTTATACCCGTTGTATGATAGCGTAGAGTAAAAAACACCCGATCATCACGTGATGTCTTGAAACGACGGACTTCTTTAATGGTGCATACTTAAGTAAGAACACAGTTTATCTTGATATCTAAATGAGGGATCATCTTATAATGCTACTAAAACGCCAAACAAGCAATATAAGATGCAAACATCATATGCATTCATGTGGGTGGAGCTCCCACTCACATAAACATGCCTCCACTCAAAAGTCCACTCACATGCATTAAATTTCCACCAAATTTAATGCAACTCTCATTTAACAAAAATCTTTTATTTATTTTATTCAGAATTTTGTTAATTACGTTAATTAACAAACATTCAATATCAGATGTAGAACCAATTTCAGCAATTTCACCCGAAACAATTCCGGTGTCCACTGCAATAATTCTAGTGCTTTGCAATCCTTTTATCCAAAACACATTTGCTCCTAAATGGTGTCGGTATCCCTTAAGTGTGTCACCCTACGGTTCGCGAATAATGCAGACATGATCGAGACCCTTCTCCGATCAATAATTAGTAGCGGGACTTGGAGATCCATACTGACTCCCACACATTCAACGATGACTTCTGTGAGCGTGAGAACCTTTAACATAAGTAACTAAGTCCCTTTGTCTCGCGGTATATTACATGTCCAAGATTCGATCATTGGTGTCTCAATACCTAGTTTGATCTCGTTACCGATATCTACTCTTTTCTCGTTCCCGTGATATAACATTTTGTGATCACATCACTTGCTTTCAAGCTATCTCAATGTGATATCACCAACAGGGCCCAAAGTATATCTATCCGTCATTCGGATAGACAAATCTCACTCTTGATCCATGAGCCTCTACATAACACCTTCGGAGTATCTGAACCCACCTTTATAGTCACCTTGTTATGGTGTGACGTTTGATGTTATCAAGTTACTCTTCTAGTGTTAGTGATTGACATGATCTCATGGTCTAAGGACTAGAATTACTTTGTATGATGTTATAGCAATTTAAACACAATGACTTTGATCGTAATGCTATACTTCGGATGAATGTTCATCACATCATTGAACCAATGTTGTGACCTCCTTATTAACAACATCAAATGTCCATGATCAGGAAACCTTGATCATCTTGTTAATCAACAAGCTAGTTTATAAGAGAGTGTAACACCTCAAAAATATTAAACAAGATTATCAAGTTCTAATCACCCAAGTTTAGGGTTAACAAAAACTTTTATTATTAAACTCTATATGAATGCATGTGTGAGTTCTATTAATGCGGGAACGTTTGCTATGCCATGTTTGATTGCTACAAATGATAAGGATTAGTTTAAAAATGATTACCACATCATCTAGATCATTTCCAAGAAAAATCAAATAAAAATAAAATCAAATATGAAGCATATGATCAAATGGTCACTTTGGCAAAAATTAACCACTACCCCACTTTGGGCATCTCTAGTAAAAGATTCCCAATAAAAACAATTCCACTTCTTTGTACCCCTCGCTAGATCGAGTAAAAATGAAACCACGGAAACTTTACAAATTTACAGAAACCAAATTCAAATCTATTTGAGAGGCAATTCAAAATTGAATCAAGTGTAAGTACATAGATCATCATTTTTCAAAAACCACTCAAACCTCCACCACTTGACAATTCCTAGCAACCAGAGACTACACTATCTACTATTTTGATTCAATCTTGTGCTCACTCTTGTACTGCAATCAACCTCACTTGCTCACCCACGATCACCCTAGTACCTGGCCGTGCAAAGGAGCAACCTCACTCGCCACATTGACCAGTGCCATGAGCATACGAGCATGTCACGCCGGTCGACCATGGACAAGACGCCAGACGCCGCGCCGCCCTCTCCCACGATGTCTAGAGAGTAGTCGTGACCTCACCGCCCCTATTTGGCCACCCCTTGACCAACAGCAAGAAGTGGAGAAGCTAGAACAGTCACGCCCATTTAAGTCTCTGCCATGCCGAGAGCACGACGGAGCGCTGAAGCTGCCTCGTGTAGCCACGCCGTGCCTCACTCTCTCTGCTCGTACCCGCACCCACCGCGTCACCACTGACCTCCCAGACATGATGATTTGCCGCCACGAGCCCGGTGACCACCGTACTCGATGATAAACACCTACGTACCTGAACAGAGCGCCAACGTCGCCCGCTCGACTGAGACCACCCCTTGCCGTGCCATCATGCGCGTGACGATCGCCGCAGTCCACCGTGTCGACCCATGCCATCCGCCATGCCTAACTCGACCTGTAGCAGCGTCGCCGATGAACCTGACCATGCCGCCCTGCCTCCAACGCCGGTGTATAAATATGAGCCACCCCAGACCTAAAAAGGCACATCATTTCACTCTCCACTCTCTCAAAAATCTCACCAACCCTTTCCCGGAGCAAGGCGAGCACCACCCCGCCGGAATTCGACCGGAGCCTGCCGCTGCAGTGAAGAAAGGACGTCGTTGATTAGAGCCATCCCAGGAGCCGCCGCGACCACCAATCGATTCGCCATCGTCTACCAACCCATTCGCCCCCATCGCCGGACCTAGCTGGAGCCCTGGTAAGCCTCCCACGACCCCCACCGTACCGCTAGGTTTAGAATCTTGCCGGAGCAGTTCTACGTAGACGATGAACCTCAGCCGTAGATCTTGTTCTAATCATAGCGCTAAGATTTGCCGATACCGTTTCAGTTAGATAGAGCCGCTGATGTGTGGGACCAACCTGTCAACAGCCCATTGCGGGCGTGCTGTGCAGTTGGGCCGGCTCATTCCTTTTCCCGCGCAGAGCCCAGCAATTCAAATAGAATTTGTCTATTTAGTTTAAAACCTATTTAGTAGCTGTATTCAAAATTGAATTTAAAGAGTTGTACTGAACCAAATTGCATGATTCCAATTTTGTTAGAAAGGTACTGAAAATATCTAATCACTCCCATTGGATTCAACCCATTTGAAATTATAGATCACCTATACCAAAAATAACAAGACAGAGACTTTTCCACTTCAAACATTTTTATAAACTAAACCATAAATGCTTTTGAGTTCATTCCAACTCTCAAAAATCACATTTTTCATGCTCTACATGAATATGTCAAAAGATTTGGTTTTACAGATATGAAACATGGTTTAGTATTAAAAGAATGATATATAGGAATTTCTAGTCACTTAAATATTATTAAATAGTAATATGAAATCTTGTAATACATGACCACCACTTTAAATCACATTCCCAATTATTGAAATATGTGGTGATGACATGTTTCCACATGATCCCAAATTTTAATTAGGGAATATTAAATCTTAAGTATTTTTCAATGAGTAGAAATTACTTTTCCAAAATAAGATAAATAAGAATCTTCCATTATTACATGTGATGATTGAGATGATGCTAGATCATCTAGTATGAGCCATTATGTGCTAAATAGAAGTAGTTAAGTGTTGTTTGGTGATTGTGTACATTGTATGTATTTATAGACGCTAGTACCGACCCGGGGTATGATGAGGAGGAGTACTTCGAGGAAGAAGAAGAGAACTTCAACAACTGTACTGCTCAAGGCAAGCTAAAACTATGCACGCTATAAGTGCAAGCTAACTAATGCAAGATGCACTAGGAATTCTTAGTTATGCAACTTTGATTATACCAATCCGAGTTTTACTTACAAGCTTTACATTTCCTTTTACCAAAGTTTCGTATCTAGTTAATGAATTGTGATTAGTGGAAAGGTAGGATGGATACCATCAAGATCATAGAAATAATCTTGTATACTTATACTTGACTAGGACCCCCAATAGTGATAACCTCAATACTAGTGGCTAGTGCTAAGCTAAAACTTGATCACTTTAGATGGGAATACTTGGTGAAAATGATTATGAAAACCTTGGGATGATGATTCATTCTATTGAGATGTTTTAACAGGTGTGATGAAACACAATGGTTGGATGATGAAACTGTATGAGGTATGAGCCTTGACTTTGATAAAAACGGATGGTTGGGTTCAGATGCGATACCATTCCAATTTTACCATACAACCACAACACCTGAGTTGGGTAGGGCTTAATTGGAAGTTTATATGTCTTAGTATGGGTTCCCTTGCGGAAGAGGTTGAGATGAGGCTACCTCGTGAATGAATGTCCACCTATGCAGTTCCTAGGATGGCAGTTGGCCATGGCTGGGAGGCCAAACTCATAGGGAAGGTGCCTATACTAGGGTGTGTAATTGAAAGCTTGATTATCCACATACCAAGTATAATGATTCAGGGTTATCCCTGACAGATGTATCGAATTTTGTGGTGAAAGTGTACCACCTCTTCAGAGTGTCAAACTATTCTAATAGCCGTGTCTGCAGTTATGGACAGTTGGAATGGCCATACTGTTCCGTTGTCAGATGTTTTCGAAATAACTTGCAACTTGAAAGATGACTTTGACTTGGCCACAATAGAGTCGTGGACATGAAAACTAGGTTCCCACTTAAGTGATGTAGAGAAATCAATTAGGTCTTTACTCCTAAATTCCTTATGAAATAAACCTAGCTTTTTGCAAACAAAACTAGAGCTTAAGATTCCTATTAGTTCTACCTTACTTATACTAGTGATAGTTTGTGAGTACTTAAAGAGTACTCACGGCTTTGTCCCTGGCTATTCCCATGGCAAGACTATGAGGAGGACTACCCGGAAGATGGACACTAGGAGGTCTATCATAACTAGGATCATCTCCCATCGCCAGCATTGTTGGTGACCATGAAGATGGAGCCTACTACGTTTACTTTCCGCTGCTTTGATTGTATTAAGACTGGATCATGAGATCCTTTATTTGTAAGACCTTTATTATGGTTTGTAATGGATGATGTACTGTGGTACCAATTCTATTATGTCTCGCAAAAATGGTAATCTTGGGATTGCGATGTACAGCATAACAGGCATCTGGACTTAAAAATCTGGGTGTTGACAAAGAGGCATAATTAGGAACCCTTTATTTGTTTATTAAACACACATGTATTAACGTTTCCAATCAATACAATTATAGCATACAAAATAAACATCTATCATATACTTGAACTTAAAAATCTAGGTGTTGACAAGTTGGTATCAGAGCCATCCTGACCATTGGAAAACCTAGTTAGAATGGATGTCTGAAAAACTTAGCTTCAAAACAAAGAAAGTAAGTATTTACGAAAACCTATTCTCACTCTTATCCTTGAGATTCTTTCCAAAAAGAGTTCACATGTTCCTCAAAATTCTTACAATTCTACATAAATATTGACACACTTGATCACCCCCACTAACTTACTCATCTTCATTGCTTATAGATGGAGGTCAAATATAGCAAGTTTTACTAGTTGGGCAATGGAGGGGAGCTCGTATTGAGAGGGATTTGGACCAGCTCTTGGAGTATCTTGGACGCCCGCACCTGGAGTTCTTCGGAGCATAGCTCAATGACCAATCTGGAGGGGAGCTATAGTGGCTGATTGTTGCCGACCTGAGAGGCAAAATGGAGCCACCGCTTTCAGAGAAGATTCAGTTCAACATCAGGGAGAATAACTGGTTAGACGGACTAGCCAGGGCAATGCAGGAGGCACTTGCTCACTTGTGTGCTCAAAACATCAACCAGATCAGTGGCACCCGCTACGCCCACTATGCAAGACGTCACTCTATGGGACAACCTTTGGCCATGCTGTCACATCCGGAGTTAAGGCATCACGTGGACCACTTGGAATTCATGATACATGAGACCCAGAAAGAGTTGGACAACGCCCGTGCTTACGCCAATCAGAACCAAGCCGAAGATATTGAAAGGAAGCAAACCCTCGCCATCCTCGCCAAGGAGCGCAAGTCACTTCGTCGCCAGCATGATAAAAAGGATCGCATCACCGCCCGTCTTCGTCAGAAGGTAGCCACCCTGGAGGAAACCATCCACGACCAGGAGATCCAGCTGGAGGAGAAGGAGGAGGAAGGTGAAGATATCCATGGTGATATTCACTCTTACCTCAGTGATGACGATGACTACCTAGAGGACGCCACCATGGTGGACCACACTAATGAGGATGATGCTGACTTCATTGATGATGAGGAGCCCGACACCCTTGATGATGAGTAGTCGCACATGAGCACTATCATAGGTGTGAGTTGTACCCAGTCCCACTTTATCGTAGCTTCACAGAATGGTTCTTAAAACCATCTGTTTTCTAGTTGTCGTGTGTGTTTGTATTGTGTGTTTGGAATGAATGAATGAGAAGAAGTTGTTAGTTTTCAAAACCTGAGTCATACTTAAAGTTTAAAGCTTTTTGAAACAACCCCATGACCCATAGAAATTTCTCTCTTGTCTCATTATCTATCTCAATCTTCAGATGACTCGCGGTAACCCCGGAGGAAGCAGCTCATCTTAGGACCCAATGCTTCAGATTCTGTAGATGTTAGTTTTAGACCATGAAGATGGTAGAGCTGAACGTCAAGCCAACTTAGCCACTCTTCAACAGATAGCCCAGATGGCCCACAATAATCAAATGAATGGAAACCAAGATCACCATGGATCCAAGCTCAAGAACTTCCAGAATACCAATCCTCCTATGTTTAGCAAGTCGAAGGAGGCCTTCGATGCTAATGACTGGCTGCAGACAATGGAAAACAACCTAGAAGTCGCAGGAGTTGAGGCCAATGAGAAGGTACTATTTGCCACCCACTACTTGTCTAGATATGCAAGGTCATGGTGGAACAGCACCCGTACAATGAACGGGGGCCAGATGATGACTTGGGAAGAATTCAAGCTCAAGTTCAGTAGGACCCATGTGCCCCCAGGTTTAATCAAGAGGATGATGGATGAATTCAGGGAGCTGAAGCAGGGAAGAATGACTATGGTAGAGTCCCGTGACAAATTCTTGTCTCTGGCTAGGTATGCCCCTGATGAGATTGACAATGAAGCAAAGAAGAAGGAGAGATTCTTTAATGGCTTGCATGATGAGATGCAGACAATGCTAGTCAATATTCCCTTGATGACCTTGAAGCTTTAGTGGATTTTGCTATCCACATGGAAGGAAAGATCAACCAAGCCAGTGAGAACCGCAAGCGTCGTATGATGCACCAACCAGGACCCCACCATACCCCAAAGTATCGCCCCAACCCGTCTGTAGGATATGCCCCAAGAAACAACAGACCCCCAATGAACCGTCCGAACTATCCCAATCGTGGCGGAGGAAACCCGAGGCCCGGAGGCCACAACAACCCCGGAAACACCAATAATTTCAATCGTGCATCGCCAAGATCCAACAACAACAACAACAACAACAACAATACTGTCCCAAGGACTAGAAGCAATGTTGTGCTTGTCGCATGGAAAGACAAGTCAATGATCACTTGCTTTGAATGCGGAGTCACATGTCACTACTCCAAAGAGTGCCCCAAGAAGCTTGCCGCAGCAACCAATGTTACTGCACCTGCCCAACAGCAACACCGTGTCCAACCTAGAAAGATATTTTCCTAGGAAACCCACACAACCGTACCGGTCATCTAATCCACATGAATGCTGAAGAAGCCCAGGAAGCGCCAGATGTCGTGCTAGGTATGTTTTCTGTTAACTCAGTATTAGCAAGAGTGTTGTTTGACTCTAGAGCATCGCACTCAATTGTCACAGAAGAATTTGCATGCACGAGTAAGATTCAACCAACAAATTTGAAGCATGTTATGATAGTTCAAATACCTGGTTCAACCACCAAAGCTAGAAAAATTTGCAAGGCCGTACCTATCAGAATCCATGGGATAGATTTTTATGCCAATCTAATAGTACTTGGAACCAAAGGTTTGGAAGTAGTGCTAGGAATGGATTGGATGTTAAAACATCAAGGATTGATAGACTGTGCCAAGAAAGCCATAACCATGACCAGTAGCACTGGAGTATTAGTAGAACATGTATCTGAGACGCTACCCCATTAGTTCAAGTGTAACAAGAGTTTAGCCAAAACCACCATTGACCAAGTCAAAGTAGTCTATGAATACCCCGATGTGTTCCCAGATGAATTGCCCGGTATGCCCCCAGATCGGGATATCAAGTTTATCATTGAACTAGTTCCTGGAACTGGACCCATAGCTCAGAGACCCTATAGTATGAACCCATCTGAATTAGTGGAGCTCAAGAAGCAACTTGATGATATGCTGGGAAAAGGTTTGGTACACCCAAGTGCCTCACCGTGGAGATCACCTATTATATTTATTGATAAGAAGGATGGTGCCAACCATTTGTGTACGGATTATCAGAAGCTGAATGACGTCACCATCAAAAACAAGTACCCACTCCCGAAGATAGAAGATTTGTTTGATCAACTGACTAGTGTCGGAGTGTTTTCTAAGATTTATCTTAGAACTGGTTATCACCAATTGAATATTCATGCAACAGATATCCCAAAGACTGCCTTCACCACCAGATATGGATTGTACGAGTACAATGTCATGTTTTTTGGATTAACCAATGCCCCCGCTTATTTCATGAACCTCATGAATAATGTTTTTATGAAATTCCTGGATAAGTTTGTCGTTGTTTTTATCAATGACATTCTGATCTACTCCAAGTCAAAGGAAGACCATGAACTATTGGGTTCGCAGCATAGAAAACAAAAAAATTCCTACGATGGGAACTATACGCCAAGATCTATCTACTAGATACAAGCAACGGGTGGATATACATCCATAGAGAACTTACCCTCGAAGATAACAAAGCTTTGTTAACAAGTTGGAACTCGTGGATGATGTATTCGTACACTTGCAGATCTCAAGATCGTGATAATGTCCAGCAGGTCCGGCTCCAGCACGTCCATCAGATCCAGCTCCAGCAAGTCCAGCACCACCAAGTCCAGCACCACCAAGTCTAGCACCGCAAATCAGCGGTGCATCCGTGATCGCACACACGTCCGGTACCCCGACAACCCCCGTCCCTCGCTCCAGCAAAGCAGCAGAAGCAACAACTCCTTTCTAGATAAAGCCACCGGGAACATGTATCTCGCTAATCCGAGACCATGGGGAATAACTAGAGGGGGAGAGAGATCCTTCAAGAGGAGGTGTGTGTTGTGAGGAGGAGAGGGGGGCCTTTTATAGGAAAGAGGGGGGCCTCCAAGGGCCATGGCGTGGCAGCCATGGTGGTTCCCCCACCTCTTCCATCATTCATGTGGTCTATGCTCCAGTCACATAAATAAGCCTCCACTCATACTTCCACTCACATGCATTAAATTTCCACCAAATTTAATGCAAGCTCTCATTAAATAAAACTATTTTATTTATTTTATTCAGAATTTTGTTAATTACTTTAATTAACAAACATTCACATAAAACCTCCTGCAACATTTCAATATCACATGCGGAACCAATTTCAGCAATTTCACCCGAAACAGTTTTGGTGTCTATTGAAATAATTCTAGCGCTTTCTTAAATCTTTATCTGGAACATATTTGCTCCTAAATGGTGTCAGTATCCCTTAAGTGTATCACCCTATGGTTCACGAATAATGCAGACATGATCGAGAACCCTCTCCGATCAATAATCAGCAGCGGGACCTGGAGATCCGTACTGACTCCCACATATTCAACGATGACTCCTGTGATCGTGTGAACCTTTAACTTCGTAACTAAATCCCTTTGTCTCGTGATATATTACATGTCCGACATTCGATCATCGGCATCAAATACCTAGTTTGATCTCGTTACTGACATGCACTCTTTTCTCGTTCTCGTGATATAACATTCTAGTGATCACATCACTTGCTTGCAAGCTATTTCAATGTGATATCACCGAGAGGGACCAGAGTATATCTATCCGTCGTCGGGATGGACAAATCCCACTCTTGATCCATGAGCCTCACCATAACACCTTCGTAGCACTGAACCCACCTTTATAGTCACCCTGTTACGGTGTGACGTTTGATGTTATCAAGATACTCTTCCGGTGTTAGCAATTAACATGATCTCAGGGTCTAAGGACTAAGATTACTTCGTATGATGTTATAGGAATATAAACATAATGACTCTGATCGTAATGCTATACTTTGTATGAATGTTAATCACATCATTCCACCAATGTTGTGACCTCGTTATTAACGACATCCAATTTCCATGATCAGGAAACCTTGATCATCTTGTTAATCAACAAGCTAGTTTATATGAGAGGCATTACTAGGAACTTTGTATTTTGTTTATTAAACACACATGTATTAACTTTTCCAATTAATACAATTATAGCATGCAAAATAAACATTTATCATAAAGATGGAATAAGATAATAACCACTTTATTATTGCCTCTCAGGCATATTCCCTTCAGTCTCCCACTTGCACTAGAGTTAGTAATCTAGTTTGAAAAACTTTGCGTATTGAACACCTATGGCTTTCTGGTGTTGCATATACGCGATTGCTAGTGGTTAACATAATATACGGCTTTGATAGTTTCAGGTCCGTGTGTATTTGCATGTCTTTGCGTCTCTACGCATCACTCATTCTCAAATGAGATGGCATTGTATAAATTTGGTCCTTTGGTGAGACCTTTAGTTCGTTCGGGTTAAAATATGTTGATATTATTGTCATACAATATATCTTCATAGTATTAGCCTACTTTGAACCACACCTAGTTTGATAACAAACTACTTAACACAAATACCCTCCTTTGCTGCTACTATAGCAGTCATATACTTAGCCTTTTGTTATAGTATCCATCACAATGTCTCAACTTTGGAACTCATCCAAATCCATTATGGAACATCCTTTCCATTACATTGTGCCACCCATAGTCTAAATTGAGACAAATTTAATTTGTATCTTGTGACAAAACTAGTATCAATGTAACACATTACAATGAACTACCTTTAACTATTTGTCACTTATACATGATATATTCTTAGTTCTTCCAAACCTCATAAGAATATCTTTACTATCGTCCAATGATCATCTTATGAATCATTCTGGTATGTGCTCATAACATTTAGAGCATAGGACATATTTGGATATATACATTTCATGGTATAATCGATCAAAATATTCATGTGATTTTACTCACCAAGTGTTGAAACACTTGAATCTTGATACAATCCTTTCCATGCAGCATGAACCTTTCTTGTTGTATCCATATTTAACCCTTTCAATATCTCATATATGTATGTCTAGCATAACCATATTAGCGCCTCAATCTATCCATATAGACATTGATGCCAAATATTCCGGTTTTGCCCAAGTCTTTCATCGAAATAGTATTTTAATGAAATTCTTAACTTGTGTCGATAAAAGATACATCATTTCCAATCAACAATATGTACTCTGCATAATGTATTGGAAATTTGTCTTAGCGCTCCCACTTAATTTCTTACAAATGCAAGCATCTTCATCATCGCCGATGAAATTAAACTACTTTAACATTTTCATCATGGTGAAGATTCCAACTCCGCTATGCTCACTTCAACTATTGAAATTTGCATGCCCTTTTAGCACCCTTTGAATTAACAAAACCCTTCGGACCGTGTCATGTACACGTCCTAGGTAACCATTCTATTAGAAGAACCTTGTTTTGTTTATTCAACTACCATATACCAAATTATATGTAGTGGTTGCTACATTACTCCGTCAAGACTAAATATCACTATGAAAGATCAAATCTTGTCATAGTCAAATCCTTGAACATTTCCATAAACTTCTTTCCGACATGACGACTATTTCATAGATGTTAAACATCCATGTCTATTTTTTTATAGATCCAAACATGACTGATAGGTTTCACGCCTTTCCGGAGGGTCTTCCAAGTTCAGAAACTTGATTTCTCGTGTATGGATACTATCACGGATTCTATGACTTCTAGTCATTTTATGGAGTCAGGGCCCATCATCGCTTCTTTGCATGCAGTCGGTTCATTATTGTCAAAACAATAACGTCTTCAGTTTTAAATCTTACTATTTGATTCTTACCGACCCACATGGTTCAATAGGAACTCTAATCTCCAAGATCACACCCTTTGTAATCACAGGAGCCATGAGAATTGTGGCCGCCACCGGGACACTTTCCGGCCTGTGCTACTTAGCACATATAGCTAAGGTTCAACAACCTTATCAAAGTTCTATTGTCCTCCCACTTAACTTTTCACGAAAAATTCCTTCTCAAGAAACTTGATGTTTCAAGCGACAAACTCTTTTGTCCTCGGTGTTATGGAGGAATTCCCAACAAATTCTTTGGGATAACCTACAAATACGTGCATATCAGACTTTGGTTGTAAACATTTTACTTATGCATATCATACCAAAATTTAAGAAAAGACAATTCGGGTTTTATCCTAAACAATAACTCATATGGTGTCATTTCAACGGATCACAATGGTGCTCTTTTCAGTGTAAAAGCGATGCTAATTTTTTTAAAATAATACATTTTTTTCATAATTTTCACAAATACTACGCGATTTGAGGGGTTGTCAAATATAGTGCGGTATCAGCTTTTGAAAAGCCAAAAGGACTAGTCTGTTTTTGAAAAACCGATTACCGTGTCGGTGGGTGTCAGGGCATGTCAGGGCCAGAGTTGGTTTTTGAAAAACCGACTACTGTGTCGGTGGATGTCAGGGCCAGAGTCGGCTTTTGAATAACCGACGAGGTCCGTGACGCGCGAGGCTAGCCAGGATAAGAAGAGAGACTGGTCAGTTGTTGAATTAAAGACGAGGGCTGGTCGGCTTTTCAATTAAAGACGAGGGCTGGTCGGCTTTTCAATTAAAGACGAGGGCTGGTCAGCTTTTCAATTAAAGACGAGTCATTGTTGGGCCGGGTGGGGCCTACTCTCACACCTTTCGGCTTTTCAATTAAAGATGAGGGATGGTTGGTTTTTGAATAGACGACGCCGCGCTAGATTCCGTAATCCCTCAGATCGTGTATTATTCGTGAAATTTCTGAAATTAAATGTATTATTTTAAAAAAAATAGCAAAAGCGATAGTCTCTAAAGCTTTAATCCTTAAAACATAATGGCGCTTTTATAAATGACACCTTTGATCTTACCATGTCAAAAAAGGTTTGATTTAATCTCTCGAACATACCATACTCCTGTGGTTTATGGGGAAATGCAAATTCATGGAACAATTCCTGAAATCTTAGGTGTTTTGCTAAACCTGTAACTCAAATATCTTCCTTTATGATCAAATCATAAACTCTTTTATTTTCTTGTTCAAATGATTTTTCACTTCATCTCGAAAGTCTTTGAACAATTTTCAAATGTTTCGTACTTCTTCCTTATTAAGTAAATAAATAGATATATTCACTTGAATTTCTGGAGAAAGCATATGAAGCAAAAAGATCCATCGCATATGGCTACACATAATGGACTATATACATCAACATGCATAATATCCAATAAGTTAGTCATCCGTTCCTCTTTGGCCTATGGATGGAGCTTCAATTATCTCGAGGAAAGTTTCACAAGCGTCAATTGATCAAAATCAAAAGACTCCAAAAATCCATCAACATGGAGTTTCTTCATGTTTACTTTCCAATATAATTCAAACAGCAATGTCACTTCATAAGTGATCTTCCAATCATTTTTCTTACGACATTTTAGCAATAATGTTTATGGATGTGATTTCTCCAACTAGACTTGTAAAAGTTCATCCATCCTTTATGGAATACGGTAATTATTTGAACAACCATTGTTCTCATAATACCGGAACAAAATAACAATTATTAAAACAAATCTTGAAGGTTAGGTTTGACGACAATGAAAAAACACAATAACACTTTATTTGTTTTCAATGAACATCATCACATATTCTTTTGCTAGTTACTTTGGCCATTGCAGTTCATGAATTGTGTTGTTCTGTATGACACTTCACACCAACCAATTCAGTATCCAATACCGGTATCCAATACCTCAGAACATGTAATACAGCCATAACATGTATATCTTCTATATACCTAAGTTTGACATCTCCAACCTTTTCTTTTCTGCCAAATATTTTATAGATTCTATTTCAACAATTCCTTTTCTTTTAAAAGAATCTATCAACATCAATAGTGGTGTCATTCACATGACACATAGTACAAAGTGTATATAGTCAAATACTAATACCTTTGGACTTGCACTTGGAAGTGGATCACCATCATCAAATGTTTGGTGTTCTTTCAAAAATCCATTCTTTAGTAATCTATTAGTGTAGTAAACATTTTACTTACATCTTCTATTCGTCCTTATCATGACAACTTTCATGATCAAGCTACTATAGCCTATAAGGAAGAATCGTGAGTATAATGTTAGTTCCCAAAACCTTTTTGGGAGATCCAAATGCCTAGCATCTCCATCCTTCAAAAATTATCATACAATATGAGAACATGTATTTTGCTAAATTATACTCATCATAATGCAACCAAAAACATTGTTTCAGATATCACAATATCTTCCACACATGATGGTTTCTGAAACAACTTTTCAGCTCCTAGATAATCTTGATATTAAAACAACTTTTGAATATCCATAATCATGGAGGCAAACAGGATACTTTAGATACTAACATTGGAATTCTTACTCTTGATTTAATACTACTTATTAAACTTCATGGAGTAAATAGAGTTTGCTGAAAGTTTGCAATAGGACTTCTAAACTTTAAATTGACATTCAAAACAATACGATACCAGTTCGTAGAGTAAATATCTAGAATTCTATAGTTCTATTATCTCAATTAAAACTAAGCATAAGGTAGTGAACATATGCCAATGAATACAACAAATTATGCAAATTCACTTCGATTTAGTTTATGACAAATTGAGTTCCACTAATCCAAATTAGAAATGAACTCCCACTCAAAAACGACATCCCTCGTGCCTTTTTGGTGATTACATGAACCAAATCCACTACACCAAGTCCGATCATCACGTGAGTCGGTGTAGCTTCAAAGGCGAGCATCAATATGGGCATCACATCAACTATATGACTCATGCTTAACCTTTCGGTCCGTGTTCCGAGGCCATGTCTGTACATGCTAGGCTCGCCAAGTAAGAACCTTAGTATTCGTGTGTGTAAAATTGTCTTACACCCGTTGTATAAAAGCGTAGAGTCGAATACACCCGATCATCACGTGATGTCTCGAAACAGGATCCATAGAATGGTGCATACTTAAGGAAGAACACATTTTTATCTTGATATTTAAATGAGGGATCATCTTATAATGCTACTAAAACGCCAAACTAGCAATATAAGATGCAAACATCTAATGTGTAAAGTGGGATGATATGGTCCATGCATTTGATCTCTTTCATATGCATCATGGTATGATCTCTATCATTCCTTTGTGTGTAAGGCCAAGGTCTATGGAACTTACACGTTAGGTGTGTTGTAAGGGTATCTACCATACATCAACTTACAACATTACCATATCATGACACTAGCCCAACAACAATCTAAACTAGACGCCTCTAATTTATCCATTGCAAGTTTTACGTGGCTTAGGGCTTTCAGAGATAGAACCGTTCTTACCTACAAACATGGAACCACAATGAGGATAACCAAGTTTTTAGCAACTCGTTGTAAATCAGATATTGACTATAGTAGGAGAGATAGACACCTGCCAGCCACTTATGCAAAACTAGTTGCATGTCAGTCGTGGAACCGGTCTCATGTTCGATGACATGTAAGGTTGGTCCGGGCCGCTTCATCCCACTATGCCACCAATATCCAAAATACATGAAAGAAGCAATAACATTGTCATCATCGCCCACATATAAACATATGTGTACTACCCGTGCAAAGCACCTACGCATAGATTAGGCTCTGATACCACTATTGGGTTTGCAACATAGAAAACAAAAAAATTCCTACGATGGGAACTATATGCCAAGATCTATCTACTAGATACAAGCAACAGGTGGATATACATCCATAGAGAACTTACCCTCGAAGATA